>CAIGRK010040932.1:0-11310 GCA_903798315.1 Fraxinus greggii | reverse complement strand
TTGACGAAAGGATAATAGTTTCACAGCAAATGAATAAATTTGTTTTTGTCATATCAAATGACATTTTTCTTCATATATATTGCTCTGACATATTATTGACGTCAATTTAAGACGACGAATGTGAATTTGTGACAAATCAAAAGGGGTATTTCAATTTATCGATTTTGATTAAATCAAAACAATAATTTACATCGTTGGCATCGTGAATCTAATGGGTCACACACAAAAGGAGAATCAGAAGAATGAGATTCACCATTTAATTAATTAACAAGTATTGAATAATTAATTAATTAGGTTACTTGTTAACAGACCCAAATTAATTAATTTATGGACCAAATTTAATTAATTAAATATTGGATCGAATTAAGTTTCAAGAGACGGGACAAACTCACTTAGACTTATATTAATAATTCATTAGAGTTTCAGAAGAACATAACACAATTCATTATCTTGCTAGCACAAAAAAGAGAAATCACAATCTTCTCATTCTTGTTCCCATTGGAGGTTGGACAATTAAACAGCTGTGATTTGCAGATCGTGATTGTTCGTGTTCTAAAATCAGAAAAACATTTTGCAGAATCTACAAAAGTTATAATTCCTATCACAGCACAAAGAAGATTCTTGGTCGAAATTGAAATTATTTTATTTTTCACTGTGCAAGTAAATTCCTAACAATATGATATACTATCTCACCACTATGTCATATTTAAAAAAAAAAATGTTATAATCAAAGCCGCACCTAGTCAAATAACAACACGTTTTGTATATCCACATAATCCTTGCTTAGTTGGCATTTCGTATAGTGACTACGTGAAAAATCCGTAGCAATTTTAGCTCTCAACTAAGCAACTTCCGTCAATTTTGCGATCTGCAGGCATTAGAGTAATGAAATTTAAAACTACACTGAAGTTTATTGACCCAACTAAGACAACTTAAAATTAGCGATCGAATTGAGAGTGCTTTAAAAGTTTGGTGAGGATTTTAGAGTTAGCTAATAAGTCATATTCGACAAAAAATATTATATTAAACTCGAAATTTAGTACTTAGTAATCGTGACCAATGATAAAATTTAACCGCTAACATCATATAATAATAAGTTAGCTTTATCCGACACATAATATTATATTAAACTCGAAAATTAGTACAATATTTCATAATTGAGCTTCTCAAACGAACCATAAATGCATGTTTGGTACACTGAATAAATACGATTTTAAATTTTTTTCTTCCCTGTACTATCCAATCCCCGTTGTCGACGGCTTTCAAGGGTGAGAAGAATGATCTTCTATCCTATTTGTACAGGTACTTATTGAACATTTGAATTAAAAAAATCCAATTAAAAATCATCAAGGAATGTAATACATGGGATTGGGAAGCTTAAAAGAACGTTTTGAAATGGAAGAACCCAACAAATCACTCCATTGATCTCCAGAATTGCCCATAATTCTGTAACCCTCTGCTTCCATTTCACTCCTCTTCTCCGATTTATATGTCGTCGCTGTCTTCCCGTGATCCTCCAAGCCCCTGCACGGTTTTAAGAAAATAAGGGCATGTTCTCTTTACCATTTTCAAGTCGTTTTCTGTTTTCGATTTTCTAGAATAGTTCTCTTTCCTATTTTCGAAAATGCGTTTTTGAAAACAAGTTAAAAATTTACAAAGAAAACCCAAAACGACAAATTTGTCGTTTTTGGTGTTTCCAGTTATAATCAAGACAATTTTCAAAACGTGTTTTGTGTGTTTAAAAAAAAAAATCAAAATGTGAAAAAGAACACATTTTCAACAATCTCAAAATGGACACTCAAAACACAAAACCCAAAATGAATTTAAAACTCAAAACTCAAAACTGAAACACAAAGAGAACAGCCCCTAAGTTTTTGTAATGAAAATCTTCTGAAAAAGGAATTTTTAGTTAAACTCAAGCATAATTCACAAAAATGTAGTTATAAGTAATGTCACTTTATCGTAAGCACAATCAAGCGTATGCATAACCTTATAAATAATTTTTTCCCAACAAAAACATTTTTGAAAGAAAGTGATTTTCTTTCAAGTACTTGTAGGTTTTTTAAGCCATACATGCTCTAAAGGTGCTTAGTTTTCAAAGAATAGCATCAAAAAACTATGACCAAAAATATAGTTGACATACATACATTGAAAACTAAATGCATTTCATCTCGTTAAATAAACAAGATAGGCGACGTAGGAAGCGAGTATGGAAAAAAAATGTGTTAGGCATGTATAATGCATATATGGTTCGCGAGGGCTAGAGGTTTTGTTCAAAAGCTCATATTTGTATGGAAATTGGTAATATTCGTCCAAATCCGACTCCATTAAACCAAAAGGGGACAATAAACCAAAGATTCGCTAGAATTTATTTTGAGCCTTAAATGCTTCCGAACGGCAATCAAATATATGTGTTAGACATATATAATGTTGTATGCACTTACAGTCCACTACATTCAAATCTTTCTCAAATCAAAACGAAAGGATAATTCAATTTCCAGGATCCTAAAGGATAAAAAACTGTTCACAGTTACAGCAAAAGATTTATCATTTGAAGGATAGAAAAATCAAATGAGCTACTCTACACTTCAGACGTGTGAAAATCAAGGGTTGCCTTGTCCAATTTATCAAAAATTCCTCAATATTTTCGTTCTTGAATTCAGACTAATAAGGTAGCACTCTCGATCATCTACGCCTATCTCTCAGCCATCAAATTCCGACTCTCAATGTATTTAATACTATACTGCTTTGCAGTCACGGAAAGTTTGATGCTACTTTTCACCTAATAACTATTCTTCAATATTCCTTCACTTCCTGCTTGAAAGTGATCTAATTGTTAACCAAAATGATAGTAACAAAAGCACATATAAAAAATTAGCCCCCAAGCTTAATCATAAGTCATAACTAAGGTTTAATCTCCACTGAAATTCACCACAAATAGCTTTTAAGTCCTTATTGATAAATTAAATGGGGCTTCTTGTCTTCGAAAGAAAGATTCTCTTGTTCATCATCTCAACTTGAGCGTCCATTATGAAATTATGCCTTGATAAGAATTAATTATTTTCATTTAAATCTTATCCATCATCTCGTCTTCTAGGTAAAGTTCTATATGGACACAGGCGTTTTCATACTTCGTCTGAGAATTAGCATTTGTTTGCTCAGTTGAGATCCGCGGTTAATGAATGGCATGTTCCTCGTAGAGAATTATGAAACAAGGTTACTGAATAGGTATTATAAACAAGAGTTTGCCTACAAAATCTTATCATACCTATTATCAGAAACAAGAAATTTCAATACTAACCTCAATAGGAGCTTGTCGTAATCCTGAAATCCAGCTTTGATCAAATTCTCAACGGTAACACTTCTATGCCTTTCGCTTCGCCCAGTCAGCAATACCACCTTGAATCCCAACCCCAAAACCTCTTTGTAAAGCTTTAAACTGGACTGTATAGCAGGAGCCGTTCCCTTCTCGACCCACTTATCAAACTCCACGCTATCAAAAAGCTCCAACCTACACATCACCACCAGAGAACGCATATCAGATATCTGAAATCACATTAAAAATCTCTTAGTAAGGGTTTCCAGTTGAATGCTTAGCAAATCATAAAAACTCATGATTTAACATCGTGGACATATTCTGGCATGCAACATCCGAAACAACACGACACGACACGACAATATACCGACAGTCTAGCCCAAACATGCCACAAATGTCATATTTATTATTCCAATCATAGCAAGAGAAACACCCAATCAGAACTCGCACCCTCAAACAAAGACAAATCCAGTAACTGTTCAAAAAGTATCCTACTCATAACCATTGTCATACAAGAAAATTGGTACAATAGCTCAAATTAAAATCTAAAGACTAAATCAATTAACAATTAATTCTAAACAAAATGCAAGAACAATTCTATAATATGGTATCAAACCTTGAAAACAAACCAAAGAATAATGCCCGTATCCCAAAGCCCCAAAAAAAAGCCAGTTCTTGCTGCAATGCACAAGGCCAACCATAATTAAAAATTAAATTTAATCTTAAAAGAAAAGTAAAAAATATTATACCCATGACCATGTTCAGCATAATAGGGAAGATTTGAAAGCAAAGTTTCATCTATGTCAAAAATCCAAACATCTTTCCCATCTCCATTCAACGCCACATTTCTTGCATAAATTCCAGCCTCTTTAGAGACCCTTTCAAGGTCAACTTCATAACCCCTTCCAATCAAATAATCCTTCACATAATCAGCACATTCTGCTGGAATACTCTTCCATGGACTTAAATTATTGGCCTCCACAGCAAACCTCCAACCTGTACACTGTAATTGAATTTCATCTGTACATCCTTGTTTCACATTGGGTTCATTTCTTTCTGGGTATTGAAGAATCAAAGGCCTTTGAAAAGGGTGTAAATTTGAGTTTTCTTCAGAGAAAACTAAGGAAAATAGGGACAAGAAAAGGGAAATTCTTATCAAGAAACTCATTGGAGACCAAAGGAAATAATGCCTAGAAAAATACAGTATATGTGTATGTATATAGAATTTATATGGTCTTAAAAAGAGTCAAGAAACGAATATGAATAAATCCTTCGAATTTGAACTACTATTAGCCAGAAATAGTTTAGAAATGGAAAGATGCTTTCTTGATGTGGATATGAAAACCCTTAATACTAGTGATTCGGTTTGGACGGTGGGGAGGAGTAATGAGAATGAGAATATATATATATATATATATATATATATATACAGATTTTTTGTGTCTACATATTTACACAATCTGGTCTGGATCGTTGGGCTCCTATTGGTGCGTGTGTATTAATTTGGAGTTGACGAAGACAACAGGAATTGAATGCGTTGGAGGATGCAGAGGAAAAGCATAAATTTTACAAGAGGTCATCAAACTTTAAAATGTTTCAATCAGATCACCGACCATTTATAATTATTTCTATTAAGGTCACTACGACACATGCCGTTACTAAAATTAAAGACTTTCTTGCCGTTACTAAAATTAAAGACTTTCTTGTGTGAACATTAACGGAATGTCAATGTGGATGAGGTGATAGGCACTAGGCATGCCATCCTCAATCTAACAGTAAACGAACACGACTAATTTCATCCGATCAAGTTTTCAATTCGCAAGCAGGTCCTATTAGTTTTAGTACCTGTTTGACAACAATTATTTTGGGAAAATAAAGTTTTGAATAGTGATCTCAGGAGAATGTGTGATTAAAAGTAAGAAAATATTTTGAATTTACGTGCAAAATATTTTATTGTGTGAGTATATGGTCAACAATGAATATATAGAAAAAATAGTTTGGAAATAATGGTTATTAGACAGGACTTAGTAATGACGTAATGGAATGACCTCAATTGAAATGTTACGAAGTTTATGATTTGATTGAGGTAGTTCCATTACATGTCATTTATAGTTAGGTTTACTCAATTGAAAAGTCATTTATAGTTGGATGACCTTTGATAAAATTTATTTTTGTGGATGCGTCCGTTAGGTTGGTTAGGTGACACTGTCACACGTTGGATTATTTATTTCTCTATTTCTCAATATATTATCCATTTTCTCATAAACAAAATATAGAAAGTGTAAACGCGTTATAAAAATTATAGAAAGCTTAACCGCGTTATGTTCAATAATTTAATTTAAATAAAAATACTTTATGATAAATAATTTAATTTAAATTTAATTTAATTTAATACGATGGATCAACGTGGCATATTAACTACTATGATTAAAATGCTTTAAAAAATTTCTGTGGCTATTGCTGAGTCAAATATATTAGAATGATAGTTATAGAATATGCCCTATTTGATGGGCTTTTTTTTTTTTTTGGGAAAGAATGAATTTTTAAATAGTAATTTTTTTTAAAAAAAAGTATAATTAAAAAATAGAAAAAATAATTTAAATTTACGTGAAAAATATTTCATCATCAAAATGTTGTTCAAAACGAGTGCGAGGTAAAAAGAGTTGTGAAAAAAAAATGTGATCAAACAGGGGCATTTGAATTTTGATGTCTTTTAAATAAAAAAATTGTCAATTTATTGTTGATATTTACTATAGGATCTGAGATAGTTAAACCCTTAACTATCATGAAGATGGTTTTAGTTTTGGTTTATTTTTTCTCTTTTCTAGAACGTAAGCATCATATCACATCATATCATTTCATTTCTCAATCACCCAAGTCGTTCTTTTGTTAATTTATCCTCATCTTATGGATATTTCGTTGCTTATGATCCTGACAAAACATGAATTTGTATATGGGAAAATTGTTTTAATGTTAATGACATCCAAAGCTGAAAGCATGGATTATTACATCAAAATTCAATTGAAAGTGAGACCAAGAAATAATCAGAATATGATATGTACCCTTAATCATGATTCTAGGGACATAAACACACTCCCTAATCAACAAATTACCAGTCATCTCTACAATGAAAACTTCAATTTCTACTGCAAGAACTGAACTATGCATACAGATCACCCAAATCCATTGCTCGTTTATACTACCTTTTCACTGAATCGGCTAACCTTATTCTCCAATCTTGTGAACATGAAGTTGCCAGTTAATATGGCTTCTTTGTCTGCCCACCAAAACCATAATTTGTCAAATAAATAGCATTCAATTTCTACAGGCTAGAATCAGTTGGAAAATGTTAAGATTCGAAATTTCTTTCAAGTATCCGATGGTAAAACAATATCGCAGCAGTAACATAGATATAACAAGAAAAATCCATTCATTCAGGCCAATTAGAAATTAGATTGGAAAGTCAAGTTTGGCGTCCTTCCTCTCTCTAATTTACCCTTTTTCAAAGGGAAGAGGTCCATTTTACCTTTTTTCTAGAGGGAAGCGAGGAAAGCATTAGTACCTTTTCGTCAGCAGTGATTTCAATACACTAAAAAATTTGGGACTGGTTGAAGTTCTAATATATAGTCTCTCCATTGTTTTTTGGTTAAGTTCTAATATATAGTCTCACCATTGTTTTTTGTTTTTTTTTCCCCCTTCCCTTCCCTTCCCTTCCCTTCCTTTTTTCTTTTTTTTTTTTTTTGCGTTGTTTTCGGGCTGGGTAATAGCGGAAACACAATCTTACCAACGTACAAACGCTTATAAAATAAATTTTACCAACACTAAAAGTATATGCATACCTGTTAATGACAAACAACTGGTTTCCCGGTCTACGTATCTTGACATGGCCTAAAATGCCAAAAGAAACAAATAAAAAGGTTTGGTGCACCATTAATTTCAATACATTAAACAAATGATATATTCCTTTCATACAATAAACTAAAAACTGCAAGAAAAGCAGCAAGTTATCTGTATTCATTAATTTATATAACAGAATTCGTACTTGTAAGGATCCAAAAGAAAAAATACTTTTCCCTCATTGAAGACTAAACATATCCCAGCATAAGAGGATGCTTTATGGCCAACCGCACCCAAAATTACCAAATGATTTACACAGACAGAGATTACTAGTAGTAGTTGTTAAAATGTCTAGGTGGTGACAAGTGTTTGAAATGTATAGCATTTTATGTAGTCATGCTATAACAGGAGAATAATTTAATATCAATACTATCTGATCAAGATTTACCTCAAGCATTAATTTTTTGTAGCTAACAATCTATTTAACAGACGAGAGATGAGAGCTTGCCTGGACCAGGGGTAATGCGGCATCACTTGGTTTTGATGAACCATCATCAGAGAAAACATTCCTACAACTCATGTAAACATCATTAATATTAATAGATATTAAGATGCACAATATCCAATATCTTTAAATGTCCTTAAACCACAGCAAACCAGCCCAAGTTTTTAATCAGTTAAATTTTAGCATAAACTGAATTCATTTGACTGTCTTTTGACTTGAGGACATTTACACGTTTACAAATACAGTTCAGTCCTCATCATTAGTCTGATATAGTACTTGGATCCCAACTCTTTTTTCCTTAGCTTTTAGGCACCCAATTTTGGGTCAAAATGCATTTTGGAATAGTATTTAGTTGGAGAATGTGTGGTTAAAAAAAAAAGGAAAAGTTTTGGGTTTGAGTGTAAAATTATTGTATGGGAGAATGTGTGTTTCAAAATGAGTTTTGAAAAAATGGGGGCTAAACATAGGCAATATGTCCTTCCCAACGTTTCCATTCACTAGAACCATTAACTGTCATGCGATTCACACATGATGGATAGTCATTGAATAGACAATTCTACCCTCACTTTCAATAAACAAAAGAAAAGGAAATAGACGAAAAGATTATGGAAAAAGGATAACCTACTCACTGCCACTGAGACACTCAAGCTCAACAACCTCCAATCTACCTCTCTCCTCATCCAGTCCACCCACCTCAACATCACAGACGGCAAGAAAGAGTAAATTATAAGAATAAGGAAAAAGAGACTTGGGGGAAAAGCGGTCCCTTGCAAGACCTGAATGGACGTCTGATTCACAGAAATAATAGAAATAAATGCAGCACAATATTCTTCTAGTATTGGTGTTTCTAATGAAGCTTCTAATGGCTGTTTAAGATTTTACTTTCTTCAAACTCTTCGAAAAACCCAAACCTTACTCCAAATTTACAAACAACCAATGCTTCCAGATATAGAGAAACGAAGGTCCCAAAAACCCCTTTTCACCGAATACTAAAAGGAACCCCTACTTGCAATTATCCTAGGCAGTATCGGAAAACTAATTAAAAAGAACTTTCGCCTCGTTCTGCCAATCCAATAATTAAATTGATATAAAAGATCAAAAGAATTTGCTAGAATATGGCCCCAAATGAACCAATCAGTCAGCTTTGAAAAACCTTAAAATAATTTCAACAGTTGATGATTTAATCTTGGAGGTTGTTCACCTGGAGACAGTCTCTATTTGGTTTAGCTAAAAAAAGGGATAAAAGTCTAAGTCAAAATCAACAATTAATTTTAACCATACATTTTATGGGACCTCAACTTTTTAATCACACGTTTCATCAATTTTTATCAAAATCTATTAAAATCTGATTTTTAGGTTTAATTTCTTGCCTTGTCGAAGTTGCCAATTCTATACCGAAGAAATCTCCAGAAATATTATGTGCATCAGAATCTTTAGCACCGAGGGTTGTCTGAAAATGAATTTTGGTAATAAATTCGAGACAAAATTACTTAAATTTCATCAAATTTGGTAACAAACAAAGAGAGATTCTTTTTCTGCAACTCTTTTTCCTATAATCCCCGAAATCCGCCTCAAGTGCAACTAACATGAAGGTTTAATGTTCTAATAGACAGAAAAAAGCAGAAAAAATGAACTTGCTGCAAAATTGTTAGAATTGAGGACCCAAATGCCAACAAAATTTAAATCAGGATCCAAGTGCTATATTATGCAAACAGTGGGAACTGTGGCTGCATTCTCTCTGCTATTTATCATTTTTTTCTACACTTCCAACAGAGCTTCGCTGGTAGCTTAATATATTACTCATCAATGAACCATGCCAAACCAATACTAGAATCAAAATTCTGCCAAATGCCTAACCTCCAAATAACACTTTGTAACTGATCCTGCCTGCCTTCACGGAGCATAGAGGCATCATAAGCAACAATGTTTCCATAGAATATCTTCTCCAAATCTTTCATCCATTTAGTTAACAGCAAGTTTACCTGCAATGTCAAAGTGAGAAAATGGAATAAATTGACAAAGTGCTTAGATAGAAAAAGTAATTGTCTATAATGTTCTCAAGTGATGTGGGACCTTTTAAAAGTTAGTTGTTTGATAGAAACTTAAGTTTCCATCAGACTGAAAAAGACACAGAATATAACAAACACCTTCTTTTGGACTTGAAAGAAGAATTGATATTAATAAGCATTGAATTAAATATGCAACAAACATTTAGGTACAGATAACTGACCCCAGCCTTGGAAACTCTCAGTTCAAGATCATGATTGTACATCTCATATAAGTATTGCCCCAACTCAACACCTTCCTTTCCCTCTTCTTTTAAGCGGCGTAAGGAAAGCCACATATGGATTACAAGCAAGGAGAATGTTGTTTTAAAGGTTTTCTCCAAGCTAAACACTGCATGTTAAAAGGTACTGCTCAAGTTAAACTTACATAAGTGTAAAGATTAGATAGCAAACAAAAATAATGATGGGTAATTGGGTATGTTTGTTCAAACATGAGCATCAGATTTAGTTTGATCAAAATCAAAAGACAGGAGACCTGCATGCCAAAACTTTCACATATAGGATTTTGTTGTATGCGCACTTTAGACATCATAATTCTTCTTACGGAATGCAACAAACTATTCATGAGAGAGAACTATAAGCAATCCCCTTTCGAATCTGTTGCCTTACCAAGTTGACCTTACCCTCCTAAAAGACCCACATGGACACATAGTTTCTAGAGTTAGCTTCCATAGAATCGGGCATTTTATTAATATAATACAAGGAAAATGTGATAAGAGTTTGTGACACTAAGGAGCTCTGGCAGGCCTCTACTATATAAACATAAACTTTGAGGTAGTTTTGTCAAAGGGTGTCACAAACAGGAATGTAGAGGCTTCTAAGTAGAATATCACTTGGAATACTGCCTAAAAGTTATTAAAAACAGAAAGGAGATATATATATATATACACACACCTGCATTCAATACTAAGCCCATCTAGGGCTGCCCAAAGATGATTGCTATTTGATTCGAAATAAAGGAGTTAATAGTTTTTCCCATTCCCACACCATCATTTAGTTGAACAACTACACCAGTTCAAGAAAAGCAAAAAAGTATAAATCCTGAACTCCTACAACTTCCAAACAAATTAAATACAAAATTAGATTGCAACTTGAAAAATATGGTGATATTGTTGTTCTCCATAATCAATTGGCATGTCTTGAATATGTGCCCCTCACAAAAGATTGCATAGAATACGGGTAAAACAATACAAACAAAATTTTTTCATCTTGTTAAAATGTTTGGCCTCGAACTTGAATATATTCTGCACCATTAGGCATGTATAATGATGCCTTTTTTTTCTTCTAAACACATGTGGTGCACAAGAAACACAAGAAACCACAACCCATCAGAGCATGAGGAGATGATCAATGACGAGCATAAGAGAAACAAAATACTAACCGTCATAAATAGCAGGCCTGTCAACTTGATAAAGAACGCGGCTGTAAATCGCATTTGCCCACCGAATGGACTGACTTTGTTTACTATAGAACAGCATCATCATGAGGATAACTCGCTTAAAGCCGCCGTACTTGGGATCTTCAATTCTTTGTGGTGAATCATGTGGCAACGCCAATGAACAAGGCTTGGACCAAAACATCTTGTT
>CAIGRK010040847.1:0-11959 GCA_903798315.1 Fraxinus greggii | reverse complement strand
ACTGTCTGTCCATCAATCTTCGAATATTAAGAATCGAGTTAAAATGGGTACATATACACTCAGCGTAAAATGAAAAAACATAAAAAATAGAAGTGGTCAAGCTTTGTATGAAATAAAAAATGCGACCTTTTGTCATCAAGAACTATGTTCGTTACATTTTAACGGTATAAAAGTTTATGACCAAAAAAGTTTACTTGTAAAATTATGAACTTTCCATGGATGAAGTAAATATTGTTTGTTGGAACATGTTTGTACACTCGTGTAATGTGTTACGTTTCATATATAAGTAAATAACGTAAAACATGTCGTGTAGTTCAAGTCAGCAATCTGCCTCTAATAGGACATCCCAAAAATTGAGCTTTAGGCTACTCCAATAGTTACATGCACGTTGAAGTTTATGAATTCAAGTACGAATATCAACTTGATAAAAAAAAGAAAAAAAGAAGAAGAAGGAACTAAAGGCACCACTTCAAACTTGATGTATTTTTTGGGGGTTTTTAGACAAATATACTTCAAATTAGAAGCTTTTCGAGAAATCGTTATACTTAAACTGAAATTATGGGTTAATCACATGATATCAAATACCGTATTTAATTACTCTGAAATCCCCACAATTAAATCATTCCATAAATGCATATTAAAAGCCCCCAAAGCTCAAAACCCTAACTTCGATATAATCCAAAATTAGAAATCACACACAGCTTCTTCTTTAATTCTTCGTCTCCCATTCAAATTCAGAATTAAAACCGGCTTCTTCCGTATTATTGCAACGAAATTTCTCTCAATTTCTTCTTCAATTTTGAGGTTTTTGTTTTCTTGTGCATGTTAATTCAGTAAGGAAATTGTAATGGAACATGTTTGGATTGGAGATTTTTTTTCCTGATTTTTTTTTTCTTAGAATGTAATACCCTAACTATTCTAAAAAATTTTCCGGTTTTGGATACCCGCATTAGTAAACATGAAAATTGTATATTTCAATGATGGACCTCCATAGATTTTCTTTGAGAATCACTTGATTCAACATTTATTTTCAATCAAACATTTTTCAAAAATTCTTTTTCATGCTTACTCATAAATTTTTTCTACTTCTTAACTATACATTCACGAAAATTATATTATTCGAAGTATCCCTTCTCTAAAAACTCCTTATCGAACAAGCACTTAACTTTGGATCGATGGTGATAGATAGGTCGTGCAACCACGGTGGTCACAACTTTGAATTAAAATCCACACTCAGTAATTTGAATATTCTAATAGTAACATCTTTGGCTAAGGTTAATGTGATTAAGAATTTATTAAACGAATATTTAGCTATTATTATTATTATTTTTTTTTTGGTTACATGTGATTTGAGTATTTTGTCACTTTTTAATTAAAAGATTGCTCCTTTTATAATTTGACTATCTTTGAATGGTTCACTTTGCTTCTTGTGATCGTTGAGCTTGATTGACTCAACTCCCTTTTCTAGCTATGACCTCTCACTATATTTCGTTCCTCAAATGTAAGATCGCTTGATGAAGACAACCCTATAAGCCGACTTTTCTAAAATTTCGACATAAGCCATTGGCAAAGTTTACAATGTGCTTATAAGAACTTTTTAAACTAATATTTATCTCTTAATTTTATTATTCGTCGTGTTGAATGTCAATTAAGATTCTATATTATAAAGTGACATGTTGATCACTTTTTTAATTAAAATATCAATTAAGTTTATTTATTAATAAATCACAAACTGTGTCATTTTTTCACTGAGTTCAACACCATATTTTCAATTAATTAAAAGTTTCACGTATGTTTTTCAATCTTTTTAAGAAGTTTCCAAAATGAGCCTAATTTTCCCTTTGAACTTAAACTGATCCAATATCTCCCTATTCTTTTTACACTTGTAAACACAATCTTCCGTGAGACCAGGCCTTTGCTTAGTTTGGATAAAAATTAAATTTTTAATAAATTTTGATTAAAGTTAGTAAAATATGTGATTGAAAAGTTGATAAATATTGTGAATCACATAAAATTTAAGACCAAAAACGAGTATGGAAAAAAAATGAATGTTAAGACATGGGGGCCAAATGGGGCTACATATGTTAGGTGGCCAGGTGATCTGCTCGCTCTAGACATGAGACAAGCTGGCTCGACATGAGTCGTGTTGTAACCCAATCTCCATGGCAATTGGCCTTACTTAATTCCTATAATTTTTTTCTCTAATGGGAGGTTGTGGGTATAAAGCAAATATGTTTCATCAAAGAGAAAGTGTGTATATCTATTTTTCTTCTACGGTAGGTGACAGTGGTGCATACTAGAGTTTAAAATAATATATCAGAAAATAGAGGTTCTTTTAAAAAGTTTTATTTAAATGTAGGGTAAAAATTGAAGGATTAAAAAAATAGGGTAGTTTTGAATCTTTAGAAAACCAAGCCCTAACTTGTATTTCATAAATAATGTTGGTTTTTGGTGATAATTTAGTATATTGATTTGATAAGGAGATATATTTAAAAAATTATAATATAAAATGAGTAAATGTTAATATATTGATTTTTAATAAAAAGAAGAATGTTTAAAAACATTTTAGAGGAGAATTTTTTATAATCTTTTTGGAGAAAAGTAGGATACTTTTGATGGTATCCCTAAATAAAAAGCCAACACACCTTTTTGGTCCCCATTTTTATGCCTAGTAAAGAATATGACACCAATATAAGTAAAAATGAAAAGGTCGAAATAGAGAAAAATAATTTACGATTGTTTGAATTATTTTTTATATTTCTATCGGTTTATTATTGACGAAACTGAAATTCAAAGAATTTAGGGTATAAAATTTGGCGTTCAAAACAAACGAGAGCATAGATCAAGGCCCTTTAAATCTCCTTTTTCTTTTGTGGAAATTACGCCACATAACTATTATTATATTTAATTTCAAAATTTACTTGTTAACACATTTTTTTTTCCATAAATAATATAAATTTATAGTAAATATAAAAAGGTAAAAAGTCAAACTAAATCATACAAGAATAATTTTGGTAGCCAATCTTACACCCCCAAACACGCCCTATCATCACTAACGAAAATTCATAATCCCATAAATGGCAACTTTTTAAAATCCCCCCTTTAGCATTATTCAACAAAAAATCATAATCCGGTGACTTTCTAGAATAACAAAGGAAATAGTCTACAACCATAAGCTCCTCCCAGAATCCCAAAATACCCTACCGGAGATTACACCACAGATCAGGCAAATATTTTTCTAAATATTATTACACCAAATTACAATCATTATCTTCTTCCTTGATTTGATTAGAGATCTTTCGCGACTATGAAATCCTAGTTGGAGGTTCATATACAATCATGTACAGAGCAACATCATTTTTGTTATGCTCACTCGTATGCAACATCATTTTTATTTTTAATTTTTGGAAAATAGTGCAATGTAAATGTAATCTTGTTGCCCGGTGGTACTGTCTATTTTTATCGATTTTGGTGTTTTAATTGACAGTTCAGGATGTGAAATATTGAAATCTTGTTTCTTAATATATGGGAGGTTGAATTTTGGAGGTTTTACATGTTATTGGTGTGAATAGAATTTGTATGGCATTTCTCGATTAATGTTTAATGCTCGTTTGACTATACCTTTATGCCCAATCTTTGGTTATCTTAAATCTTTTGCAATTACACTTTGTTGTTAATATTGTAATTTTAAACGATTGAGATTTTGCACAGTACACCATACGTACACCAACAGAAACTAAGTTTATTATCATGTTTCGTTACCATTGTATTATACAGATTTATTTCTTGCAAATCATCTTCTAAAATGTGTACAGATTTCAAAGGAAGAATTGAACACACCTGTTGCGCAATAAAAATCGTAATACTGCAATCCCTTCAAGAAAATGTATTCCGACCATTTTTGTAGACGATGATATTTCAAAATCTATACTTGTCAAAGAACTGATATTCTCCAATAATTAATCTTTTTTTTTTAATCCATGTCTAATTTTGGAATTAAATGCAGAATGTGAATTTGGCTGAATTCAAAATGCATCAGTTATGGGTTATATTTTTGAAAGTTAATATACTTGAGAATGTTTAATATTGTAATTAGTATTTTTTAAGAACATTACCATCACACAGTAAATTGAGAAATATATTTTTTGTATTTGGGCGTATATGAAGTTTTCCGCTTTCCTTGCACACAATTAAGGCCCAGAGGGGGTTTCATTTCATGGGATTTACCTGCAAAAGCTACTACCATATATTCTTATTATTAAACTTACAAGTAGCTCTTAGTACATTGAAGATAGATGGATTCTGTAGAAAATATTTTGTATAACAGCAACTAGCAAACAACAAATAAGTTGTAAATGTCATTCATCACAAGGGATAAAATTGTACTTCCATTGGCCTTAAATTCCTCATAAAATCACTTCTTTTCTCCTTCTTTATCTTCTATTTCGAACTAATCGATGAGTAATATATTTAGTCATGCAATTATTTAATGCACTTTTCTCCTTCTTTATCTTTTATTTCGAACGAATCGATGAGTAATATATTTAATAGGAAGAGTTATGCTACGTCTACAGAATTTCCTTCACAGATTTTTTACTGTTGCATAGTTATCATTTTCCATTGATAGTTAGCAAAACAGAACAAAAACTGCCAATCAGGTGCTGCGTCGTATAGATTATGGGGAAGAAAATTTTGTACACATGACTTTTTCCTAGTTGGAACATGTCTCTCAAGTTATTTACAATAAGTAAGACATATATAATGTCGTTAAGAAGCCCAAGATTCTATTCGACTATTACCCCTACCCTGCATTATACACATGTATAATATTATATCTCTCTTTTGCACTTTGACAAGTAAAAAATAATATTCTAATAGTTATGCGGCTAAACTACTTCGTTCAACTTTACATTTTAAAAATCAATTGCCACCTAAGCCTTAGAAGTAGCAATTAATTTATACGTAGAAACTATGACATGTGAATAAAATTTTCAAATGCCTACTCAATAATATAACGATACTTTTCTTGTGAGTGGGTCCCAATTACTCTACGCATTTATAAATTTGGTTTAATTAATAAAAAAAGTCATGAGTACAGAAAAATATCAATATAATTCATATCGGCGTTGCCGTGGTGGTGTAGGATTGATCTTTTTTCTCTCTTCATCTTCCAATGATTTCACGTCATGTGTTGTCTGTCGAAATTTTTTGTAATTATAACATGATTGTTAATCGGATAAAGCTGTTTGAATACGTTGCATTGTTTATGTGGTGGGGTCCTTGTTAATTAATATATAATACACTTGTTTAATTATGGAGTGTGGCCTGCTCAACCCTCGCAAGCTGTGCAGTCCAAGCACGAAAATAATCTTACTTTTAGGTTTTTAATTTATAAAGTTTTACTACTTATTAGTTACTTCAAACAGCTTTGTTGTAATTGACTTCATTGAGAGATCAACTAAACTGATCAAGATCGATCCGTAGTTGAAATTATCTCCATAATAAATGAATATAATTTCCTTTTCAATTGGATACAGATTATAAAAGTCGCTAATATAAGAGTAATGACATCTTCAATGGTTATACAAAATTTGGTGTAACCTCTTCAATAATTACACCAAATGATTAGTGTTTCCTATATTTCTTTATTATTCATTTCTCAACAATCAATTTATTTTAAATTATAAATTATATTATTAATAAAATCATTAAGTTAGTGCTAATTTATTCTAAATTTCTAATTATCAAATTTGTAACTTTTGAGTTTTTAATGAACAATTTTGATTTATTGTATCAATAATTATTACTTGATTAGAATTTAAAAATAAATTTTAAATAAAAATAACCGTTATAAAAATAATAGAACAAGAAGAGAAGAAAATATAAGAGTTAAAACTCAAGTGTGTATTTTATTGAGAATCAAGACTAGTATGAAGTGAAACATCGACACCACGATTGTACTGACCTAAACCTATAACCTAATCGAGCCATTTGAAGTAGCATAATTTAATTAAAGTTACTCATGACTCAACCCATTATCCATTGGACGGCTTATGGTTGATAGCTTATTTACTACTACCTATTTGTTCTTGGGCCTAACTATTGTCTAACCTAAAAGCCCACTACTATGCTATATTCATTGACCCCGTTTTGGGTTTGGCCTGTGTGTGAAAGTGTTATTATCTGCCATCTTTTTGTTTGAGTGAAAACTGATTGCTTCTGCTTCGTGTTCTCTGCCATTGTGATTTTTGTGTTTTCATCTTCTTTAACCTATATGGCTATTATTGTGGCTACAATGTAACACTCCATACTGTGTCCTTTGTGGGCAATACCAAGCAACCAGGATCGTGGTGGTTGTAGCTTTGATTTGGATCTTGGAACTTCGTGGTGTTGATTCGGTATTCTTATGAAATGATGAACCTGAAAATCTTAGAGTCAATATTCCGCTCGAAAGAATTCCTTCCATGGTCACAAATTCAGCTTCATTAACTCTGTGATTGTTGTTTATAGATGTTGCCCATAAAAATGTTGTGAATTTGTGATTGACACTTGTGCTCGTCTAAAGCATTGGTATTTTCAGTGATAGTTGAGATCCATATAAAAATTATCCTATCTTTTTCATATATTTTTTAAGTTTCCAAAGTATCAAAACCAGCTGAAAATGGTGTGAATTCCCGACCGGTCCTTCAGCTTGGAAAAAAATGGGTACTTTCTCCAACTATAGTTGAGGCCTATAGAAAATCTTATAATTTTTCTATATCTTTTGTTGTTAATATATTTTTCGATTTCACCCATTGGAAATGTTGCTGTTTTTTGTTTTCAGGTATATTTTTAAATTTTTAATATGATTCTTAACATTTCAACGTCTTATTTTCAGTAATGTAATTTCGTTGAAAATTCATCTTAATGCTGTCAATGATTTTTCGTCGTTGTTGACACGTTCTCTAGTAGTTGTTACATTTTCCATGTGGCATCTCATCTAGCTATTATCAATGTTACGGATCAAATCCATAGATTCCACTAGGCTTTGAGCTTCTGCAAGTAGTACGCACGAGCTGTGGGCCTCATATGACATTTTTGTTACTGTTCTTATGCTGAGGTGAGGACAATGGCCTAGAGTTTCCTATGAAGCTGGACTAGTCAACTTATCGACTTAAACCTACAGCAGATGATATCTTCTTGAGCTAGGGCACTTCATTTTTATGCTGGTATTGGATCGGTGACAATGATTGAGTTGATCATGGAATTAGACAAGTCGACTTCTTGGAGGTTGTGTTTTTATCATGGAGTAAGGAGCTCACGAGTCATTTGAGTATTCACCAGTTATTTTGATTGTCTTGATCGATGTAGTTACTATGTGGTCGACAACAAGACAAATTTATTTATTTATTTCTTTTATCAAAACTAAATCTTTCCAATTTGGTTATCAATTTAAAATTAATTTATTTGTAAAAAATTACTTATAAGTCCAATGACTTACAATTAAAAAAATCCATACAAATTTTTTTTTTTTTGGAAAATTTCACTGTGTGTGTGTGTATTTAATTTTATTCTTTTGAAAAATACTAATCAATATATAATAATATGTACAACCACTCTTTTATAAAATTTACATTTTCATATGAAACTACAAGTCTTACTATTTGAAACAGTGTGGACTATGATTAAAATGATTTATTTATCTACAAAGAAATGTTCTACTAAGTAGCATTATTTAGTTTATAATAAGCAATACTGACATGACATATCAATTAATTGGTAAATAAGTTCATGGCAAGTTCTAGAAATTAAATGATTCATCAATTAATTGTTAAATAAGTGACGTGTCATATTTCTTTAATAGGTGCTTAGCATAAGCTAAGCAATAGTTTTTAGTGTATTAATCATTTTTCTTTATCTACATACCCAGTAGAAGATAGAAGATGACACGATGTAATCGTGCCTATTATATTGCAAAAAAATAATATAAGCTTTTATATCAAGTACTTCAACGTGGTATCATAGTAGACAAAAGTTACGGGTTTAAATCTCAAGGGAAAGAGCAAGATTCTTCTATCATCTTCTGAATTAGTACTAATTAATATCGTCTTGCTTCTACGTGTAAAGAAGTGACACGGCACAATTGATCTTTTATTAAACTTTTAATTAAAAAAAAAAGATTTTTTTATTCCACCATTAGATTAATGATACTATAATGTGCTTTAGATCGCAAAACGTCATCCATGCAATCATCAATTGAATTTTCAATTCACGAGAAATTAAAGAGTATTTGTTCAGTCCATTTTCTTATTTTCCAGCTAAAAATTTAAAGAATATTTGATTACGTGAGCCTGAACATTTCTTTTTATTGGCTATTAATTCTGTGTTCCCTGAATTCTCTTGATCGTTTTATTTATTTACTTACTTATTTTTTTTTAAAAAAAGTCAAGTTCCAGAAAATAATTACCAAAAGTAATATTTAAATCCGGGTCAATTTTCGAGCAACTTACTTATAAACACATAAATTCTCTATCGAGATGGAATCAGCAGTATATTTGATAAACTAACATTGTTTATGACTATTAATTAACAACATTGAGATTAAATTTGATTAAATAATGCTTAGTTAACTTTTAGCCTGGTTTAATGGCGATTATTTTGAAATAATGATGTTTTGAATAATGATTTTTTGGAAAATATTTGTTTAAAAATTTTAGGAAAAATTTTGGGTTCACATATTATATTATTTCAATGTGATGTTGAAAATGAGTATGCAAAATAAAGAGCTTTATTTTAAAGGGATACAAACAGGAGCTTAGTTTGTATGGGACGATAGAAGAAGTGGCTCGATAACAAAAGGTTGTGAATTTTCCATTTTTTAAGTTGTTTAATTTCTACTCTAAATAGCTATCTCGAAGTTGGATTTAAGATCATATAAAAGTTCATTTATGATTCACCAAATTACTAACCAATTATATTTTGAATTTTCTTTACAACTAATGCTCATGTGTTTGCTAGAGTTTCTATTATAAATTTCTCTATTTTCAAAATGTCAACACTTGTATTTAGTTTGCGGTAAAATTGGTAAGATGGGTTATCAAAATATGATATTAAAGCCTACTTTAAAAATTAATTTATTTTATAATTTAATAAAAACAAGAAAAAAATTAAAATTGTAAAGTGTTCCAAACGTGCTACTTGCGTGTGATTACAGTTCAAATTCTAGAAACTTGAAAAAGTATGTTAAAAAGTTGAAACCTTTTGTTAATTGGGGTGAGGATCGAGTGAAGCAACGGTTAATGATTTTAAAAGCCACAAAATCAAGCTTAATGCCGTGGACTTGGTTAAAAATGTTATTGATGGATCAAGTAGAAAGTAAAATGATCGACATGAATCAACTTGGTCAATCTTGTAGATGAAAGTCTGGACATGACTAAAGAGATTTCATTTTCAAGTGCACTTAAGCAAAATAGAATGTGATTTTATGCCACTATGGGAACAAGATGACTTGAAGATTGGTCGTAGAAAGTCAATGAAAAAAATCCAATCAACGTTTAGTGTATGTTTAGTAGCCATTTTCAGCAAATTTTAAGGAAAAAAATGACTGTTAAAGAAAATTTGTGGATCCCACCCGTGAGAGGGGAAGTAAAAAAAGACGGCTGACTTCAATTTGTAAGGGCCAAAAAATTCATTTTTTTGGTCTTAAAAATGGCTACCAAACTTTTTTTTGTGGATCCCACTCGTGAGAGGGGAAGTAAAAATTCATTGTTAATTAACAATGGTTCGAACAATATGACTTACCCTTATTTGACTATCATTATCAAAAATTTATTTTGTTTGTATACTCATTTTTAACTATACATTACAATAAAATATTTTACATATAAACTCAAAAATTTTCATACTTTTTAGGAAAAATTGCAGCAGTGGTCCCTCACCTTTAAATTTTTTGTAGACTTTACCACAATCTTCAATTTGTGCCAATATAGGTCACCAATTTTTCAAAAATATGAATCTAGTGTCCAAATGGATGGAATATGTCCACTTTTTCGTTAGTTGACCAAGAAAATAACGTTGATCACATTATTAATTATTTCGACAAGGACAAAATTGTAACTTTATCTCAAAAATTGTAACTTTATTTCTTTCCATATAAAAATAATTAAATACAAAATAAAAAACCATCATTATCTTCCGTCCCTACGCCATCCCCATCCAAACCCCACCCTTATCCCTGCCCAAAACCAGTCCCCATCAAAATTTCAAACCCTACTACTCTGCTATACATCGCCACCCACACCCACAACCTACACTCCACACATCCACTAATTCCCCACAATTTGTTGACCACAACAAGAGTTCAGGCGGGGAATACCACAGGAGAACTCGACGGAACGGAATCGGAGCAGGAGAACTGGTCCTTTACTAAAAATCTATGAATGGGTTTTTTGAAAAGATAGATATGGCCAAGAATTTGTAGATCAGAATTGGAGCAGGTGGATGTCCTCTAAGTTTGTGGTAGAAGTGTTTGGCGGTTGTGAATTTAGGTGGAGATAGACGTGTGGTTGTAGTGGTGGTTCTTATCTCAGATCTGGCTTGTCATTGCAGTTGGAGGTGGCTGATAAGTACATTTTTGTGCACTTATTCAGGCCATATTACTAAACTTTTGTGTCATTTAAGTATTTAAGTGTACTTAACTTGAGTTAATTTTATCTTATTTCAGTTTTGAATCTGTTTCTATGTAATTGGAAAAGAAAAAAGAATCAATTGGTTAATAGATGGAAATTTGAAGACTAATATGTATTTAAGTAAATTTTGAAGTACTAAAATCGAAAAAACTTAATGTGGAGAATCAAGATAAAAGAAAGAATGAAGAAAATGACCAAAAGGAAAATTCTTGAAGTTTTTATAACTGGGCTGTCACCTAGTTACAAAGGTCGAGCAGCCGCCCTGCCCTAAACTTCAATTACATGGGCTATCTGGTATGTCTGGGAGGCCGCTCCATTTCTTACTAGGCGCCCGCGCCAAGCGAAGTCGAAAAAAATATTATTTCCTTCAGAATTCAATTCTAAGAAGGAAATTTCCGTTTGGGCCATGATATGCATATTTTTGGATTAAAAAATGAGGCAAAGAACAAATCAAAATCAAATCCAAGGAGTTCAAGATTGAATTCAAAAATTTCAGGGTGATGAACAATATTTATATCTTTTGTTTTTTTTCTTCGTAACATGTTAGGTTTGTTTTCTTTATGTTAGAAGANACCGGCATACTCTATTTGAATCTTTAAGTGTTCATAAAAAATTATCGACTTTTGTATGTTTACATCTATCATAAAAATATAGTCGGGGTCATAAATGAGGGTATGAACAATATCAAATCCAAGGAGTTCAAAATTGAATTCAAAAATTTCAGGGTGATGAACAATATTTATATCTTTTGTTTTTTTTCTTCGTAACATGTTAGGTTTGTTTTCTTTATGTTAGAAGAATGATGAACCATGTAATATGAATTTTTAATTTTCAGTTTTACATACTTGATATTGAAAACATATTTTTTGATATTGAATAATTTGTATGATTTTTTTTCCACAATTATTGTGCACGGTAGTTGTGTAAATATTGTGGCCTATTTTATGCATTCGAAAGAAGAAAAATAAGTTCGACGTATATAAATTGTCATATGTTCCGATAGGGAGAGAAATAAACCGGCATACTCTATTTGAATCTTTAAGTGTTCATAAAAAATTATCGACTTTTGTATGTTTACATCTATCATAAAAATATAGTCGGGGTCATAAATGAGGGTATGAACAATATCAAATCCAAGGAGTTCAAAATTGAATTCAAAAATTTCAGGGTGATGAACAATATTTATATCTTTTGTTTTTTTTCTTCGTAACATGTTATGTTTGTTTTCTTTATGTTAGAAGAATGATGAACCATGTAATATGAATTTTTAATTTTCAGTTTTACATACTTGA
>CAIGRK010040738.1:0-11405 GCA_903798315.1 Fraxinus greggii | reverse complement strand
ATCTGATCGTTGGAGTTCAAGAAACAGCAAAAGAGTTTGCAGGATTCATCAAAGGTATAATTCTTATCACAGTTTCTATCTAAACACAATGTAGATCCTTGGTGGGAATTGAAAAATTGTTTATTTTCCGCTGTGCATGTTAAGTAAATTCCCAATAAAACCCAGGTAAATTAGAAAATGTTTCTACTTTCAAAGGTCATGACAAAGTATTTGTCGGAAATGGACATGGTCTTCGTAGCTCTCATGTTCTCAATATTTCTTCAAACTTTAAACGTGGTCATTTGAAACTAAACCAAGTCGTTGTTATTCTTGAATTAAGAAAATATCTTTTATCTATCAATAAATTAACTTCGGATAATAAGTGTTCCCTTGAGTTTACTGATGATAATTTTGCTGTTAAGAATCAGGAAAAAAAAAGTTTTCGGCAAAGGGTTGTAAAAAAAGTGGGCTATATGCCTTGGATGATGATTTCAAACCGGCTCTTTAGTGGTGTACATGGACCACCACTTGTTACTTCTAACCTTTGGCATCAAAGACTTGGTCATCCAAGTTAAAAAATGTTATATGTTTTAAAATGTTAGAATTTGGGTGTGACCTGAATTCTTTATTGAACATAGTTGAGAGTTCTAATTAAAGTGGACATTAGAAAAATTCTATTTGAAATGCCATTGTAGAATTCTATTAAAGTTTACTTGGCTAAAATCTAGTTGAAGTTCTACTTTGAAGTCCAATTGGGAGTTAGAATTCATGTTGGTCTTGAAGAGGACATTGGGATGAAGAAAATCAAGTATTGAAGTAAAGGACCTGAGAGTACGTCGTGGTGCCACGGAAATTTTGGCCCGGCACCGAGGCGCCACCTGCTCCGTTTTTCCTTGAGTGATTTTTTCTCCTCTATTTTATTTTTAATGTTGTTTCTTACATTCTACTTTCAACTACAACCCCACGATTAGGATTGTGATATCCCATATTTATTCCCTATATATAGTTGGCTCTTCATTATGATTTAGTAAGAAGATAAAAACATTATAAACAAAAATATTTGTATTCTTTTTCCATATTATAATAAAATCTTCATTCTTTGCAAACTATTTTATTGTGTTCGTGTGATCAATTACTTTATATTGTGGCTATAATCTCTTATTTTCTCCAACAATTTGGTATTGGATTAATCCGATATCATTCACTTTTCACAACAAAATGGTATCATGACTTTTGGTTTTGAAATTCTTGGGAAGATCAAGGCCCTTTTTCTTGGTGGCAACAATGCAATATGATATCCCGCTATTGATCGCAATACAAAATTCTCTTTGTGGCAAGTAAAGATGCAAGTAGTACTTGCTCAGATTGATTTGGACGATGCGTTATTAGTGTTTGAAGGACAAATATGATGAAGAAGGATAAATATGATGGAGACCTTGGAGGGCAAATATGATGAAGAAGATTTGGGATTGATTTTATTGTGTTCATTGCCCACTTCATACTTGTCTTTTAGGGACACGATTCTATATAGTCGTGATACTCTCACTATCGAAGAAGTCTTTAATGCTCTATATTCAAAGGAGAAAATGAATTATCTTTTTGCACTGAGTGTCATGGAGATGGCCTCATTATTGAAGGTGGTCGTTCAATGGGCAAGTCTAAATCTAACTTCAAATTTTGTAATGATTGCAAGAAAAAAGGGGCACTTGATAAAAGATTATTATAAGTTGCAAAATAATTCAAGATTGACTGCAAATCAACAATAAAAAACTTCAGGTCAAGCAAATATTGCATAAAATCCTATGGTGAGCTTTTACTTATGTCTGATTACAACTTTAAACCAGACGAGTCTTGAATTTTTTGTACATCTTTCACTTTTCATATGACTCCTAATTGTGATTTGTTTTCAACATATAAAGAAGTTACAAAAGATGTAGTGATGACCGGTAATAACACATATTGTCGAATAGCTGGTATTGGTCGAGTCAGAATAAAGATGTTTGATGTGACGGTTCGAACACTTGATGCAGTTAGACATATTCAGATATGAAGAGAAATCTTATTTCTTTAAGTACTCTTAATTCAAAATGGTACAACTATACTATTGAAAGTGGAATCCTAAAGGTTTGTAAAAGAGCCCGTGTTTTGTTAAAAGGACATAGAAAATCCCATTTATACATCTACAAAAATTTTGGGCAATAAGCATATCAAGAACTCAGGTGGATTTAGAGCTATATTTTGTACCGGTGAAGTCTAATGGGGGGTCCTCTTTAATTAATACATCTCAATTGAATTTAGAAGTATGGGTAAATTCGTCTTGCTAACATCATTGACAGTTTCATTGTATTCAATTGCTAGTAATAGACCCATTTTTTACCATACGACTTCACATAAACAATTATGCTAATTTAGTTAACGATTTGAACCAAGATCCTTCTTTTGATGCATTCAATTGTGATTATGTTACAGAGCTTGTTTCAGTCTTGTTTAGTGAGCATTAGATCACTTTTCCCCCCTAGTTTGAGTAGGAGAGGTTGAGAATATTTTCAAATGGGAATTTTTTTATGGAGAAGGTCTTTTGTGTTTTTCATTGAAGATTTCAATTTTATTTCTTAAAGTGGAATTTGAGTCCAAGTGGATAATTCTTTGAAATTTTGTTCATTGCAATAGAATTCATGTGAATGTGAAGATTGTTAAAATTTGGGTGTGGCCCGAATTCTTTGTCGAAAATAATTGAGAGTTCTAATTAAAGTACACATTAAGAAGAATTTTATTTGGAATGTTATTGTAGAATTCTATTCAAGCTTAGTTGGCAAATTCTAGTTGAAGTTCTATTTAGAAGTCTAAGTGAGAGTTGGAATTTGTGTGGAACTTGAAGATGACATTGGGATGAAGAAAATCAAATTTTGAAGAAAAGGACTCGAAAGTGGGCGCTGCGGCGCCTTGGAAATTTTTGCTTAGTTCTTTGGGCACCGAGGCGCCACTTGCTCTATTTTTCCTACACGATTTTTCCTCTATTCCGTTTTTAATGCTGTTTTTTGCATTTTACTCCAACTCCAACTCTACTATTAGGGTTCGGACGCCCCCAATTTGTTTTCTATATATGTTGCCTCTTCATTATGATTCATTAAGAAGTTTAGAAATATTATAGACACAAATACTTGTATTCTTTCTGCATATTATAATAAAATATTCATTCTCTGCAAATTATTTTCTTGTGCTTTGTGATCAATTATTTCATATTGTAGTCATAATCTCTTATTTTCTCTAATAATTCGGTATTGAATTAATCCAATATTATCTCCGCTTTTCACAACGTAAACTCTAGAAAAAATATGAATATTTCAAGTTAGACTAAGGAACCTAGTATTTGTGCTTCCCATCAACGAGGAAAAAGTTGTAAGCTAAGTTTTAGATTATCTAATAAAATTGCTTCTTTTCCTTTTGATAAAATTCATTGCTATTTGTGGGGACCTTATCATTTAAACTCTTTTCCTGCCATTTTTATCGATTATTGTACTCGATTCTCTTCATTATTTCCTCTTAAATGAAAATATGATTTTTTGAGTGTTTTTTAAAGTTCCAAAAACAAGTAGAAAATCACTTGGAAATGAAGATTAAAAGCTTTCAATGTGATGTAGTGGTGAATTTGATAATACAAACTTCTAAACACGTCTAGAATGGTGTGGCATCTCCAGACAAATTTCATGTCCTTGTACTCTTGAACAAAATGGAGTTGTTGAAAAAAAACATCGACGCGTTGTCGAAACCGTCCTCACTATGATGTTTCATTCTTCAATTTCTTTAAAATTTAGGGTTGTGCTTTTCTAAGTACTATCTATTTGATCAATAGGATGCCTTTCTCGAGCCCATTTCAAAAGACGTTCAAGCGTTCTCCAGATTATAGTGGATTAAGGATCTTCGGTTGTCAGTATTTTCCCTACCTTAGGGATTACACTAAAAGTAAATTTGATCGAAGAACTTAATCCTACATTATCATTGGTTATAGTCCTATACATAAAGGCTACCATTGTTTGGATCCTAAAACCAACCGAGTTTATATTTCTCGTCATGCTATTTTTTATGAAACCATGTTTATTTTTGCTAACAATATTTCTTCTTTGTCATGTATGCAGGAACTGATTCAAATGTTGACATTTCCTAGTTTTGATGAGTGGTTGCAACCAAACTTAGACTCTTCTCAAAACAACAATAGTTCTCAAACTAAAAGTTTTCCAAATCCCAACATTTTAAACACTGACCGTTTTTGTTTCTCAATCACCAGTAGAAGTATCACCATCCCCTACAAAATATTAATAAGCTGAACCAAACAATAGTTCTCTAAATTTTGAAATCAGTTCAGAATCTTTAAGACAAATAAATACATGATGTTCTTCTATTACTAAAAGACATAAAGATATCTCTAGTCAAGTGTTCATTGATCTTCCTTTTTCTTCTCATTCTCCATGCTTACTGCCAACCTGCGCATCTTCTCCTACTGTACAGTCCCAATATTTCTCATTCTCAAAATAATCATCCTATGATAACTCGTCGAAAACTTCGGACAAGTCCTGCATTGAATTCTGAATTAGTATTATTCACCACCAATTCTCCTCAAACTGAATCAATAGCCCTTAAGATAGCTTTCAAAAATCAATTTTGGGTCAATGCCATGAAAGAAAAGCTTCAAGCATTTCATTAAAGCTATTTACCCTTGAAAATGAGCCAACAAATGTCGGGCCCACTCACGCCAAGTCAAGTACGGTTTCGGCGCGTTCCTACCAGAATAACGGCTGTAGCAAAAAGGAAATGGACGCTGGAGATACTTTGCGGCTTGTGATAAAAATGTTCGAGATCTGGCAGGTGGAACAAAAGCAATCGCGCTAACAACGATCGTCGGATTGAAATCCAACTAATCAGTGTAATAACAAATGGGAATATGTGGAAGGATATATATAATACGTATTGGAATTACTACGTTATATATTGGAATTTACAACTCATAAACACATTCAGAAGATCTAAAGTAAACCCAAGTGTTTGTATATTTATCCCCAAGGTTCAAGTGTGTATTTCAAATATTGGTTATTGTCCTTCTTCCAATCAATATTCCAACCCCTTTTTCAGTTACATTTATATTACCTTGGCTAACGTGGTGATCGTTGGATCACAGCCATGTGGCTTCATCTCCCTAGGTGGGATGTCACATTATTGTCTATTCATACAATTTAATACATTGATAAGGGGTCAGCCATTTTATACAATAGACCGACACGCTAACTAACTTTATTACAAGTGTTACATCAATCATTTCAGAGAGATTTTCGAATCTTTTACAAGAATAGCATCAATTTTGTGAGCTTCGGAAGAGTCGAGAGCCTCGGAAGAACCTTCGAAGTAGTCTTCTAAGTGGGGAGCCTCAACTCCTTTAATTGTTTCCTTGGGCAGCTTCATCTTTGAGGTAGCGCCTCAACTTGGACTTCACCTTTGCAGTGTTAGAACTTCTTCCTGCAGTGTAAGGACTTGGGCCATGTTTGCCTTCTTCATGTTTTGGCTTTATGGGTCTTTGTTTGACTTTCTTATTGACTCTCTACCTATGTGGCTTGCCACGTGGACTTTGAGCCTCGAAGGCGAGGCGTAACAATAGTCCACCCCCAAAGAAAAGGCTATTGATGTGGTACAACTTCCAATATACGCAACCGTTGCCGCATTTATTGCATAATGATGGCTATCTCCCACGTACCTTATGAATTCCATATGCATGAAAGCGTGTGGTATCGATGTCTTAATCTGGGCCGTAGAAGACAAAGCATCAAACGTGGTGAGTGGTTTAGATTAAAACATCTAAATGGATGGTTGGATGACTCGGATCAAGATCCAACTACTATAGTTGGATGGGTCTACCTATAAAAGGCACAAAATTTTTGAGAGAATTTCTTCTTTCTTTTGCACGAATCTTTACCTTTCTTCTTTCAAATTTCCCAAATCTTCAAGTATTACTGGGAAAGCTTTTCTTCTCGAAATCCTTCAAAGTGTTATTCTTTGTCGAGTTCTTTGAACTTCTCTATCCTTTCTTCTTGTTACTTTTGTGATTTCCAGTGTTCTTTCCTTCTCAATTATCTTTTGAGAAACTCGTAAGTATTTTTCTTTTGTAATATGTGAAATTTTTTAGATAAAATGTAAATTGATGGCTTCATCAAATTTTCTTGGGAAAAAAGTAGATATTAGCGAGTTGGCAAGTGAGATGGGTTCTATAGTTACAAACATGACCAACCTTGTCCGAATTGTTGAGGTTGGACGTTCTATTTCTAGGGGTGGCAATGGAGATGACGAAGTAGCCTGGGGGCAACCATAATTCTTTCCTCTGTAGATCCGACGTACTTAGCCAATCTTAGGGATAATTATAGGATCTCCTACGACATAGAACTCATTTTTCCCTATCCTAGCAAGCGAGCTAGCTATCCGAGGCAGGGCTGTGTCACCGTTAGTGAGTTTTTATTGAAGTTTAAGCTTCGCCTACCGATCTACCCCTTCTTCGAGTAGTTCTTAGACTTCATGGGGTAGCCCTGGCCCAACTCATCCCCAATGTCTGGGCTCAATTGGTAGGTTCCTTCTTCCTTTGGAAGGAGGCCTCCTTGGGCGAGGACATGCCTCTGCATGTCTTCCAAACAGTATACCAACCTCAATCCTTAGGAAAAGAGAACTCCAAGGGATGGTATTCACTATATCTTTGGGGGTCACACTCCCCCTGTGTAGTAGGTCTACCCACTTCCATCAAAGGGTAAATGGAGACTTGATTTTGGTTTAGGGAGAAGTGGCAAGAGAGTGAAGTAACCTCATCCCTCACGTCAAAGTCCCAACCTCGCATTCCAATGCCCGTGAGTACATTTCTTGCTTCCTTGATTTTTTGAAGTGATGAAGTTTGATACTTACCATTTTTGTGTTTGTTTTGCTGGGTCGCTTTAACCGTTCTAGTTCACAGATTGTGATTGAGACACTCTAACCGAGGTTTACAAAAAATCTCTTGACTCACGTGACTTCAACCTTTTGATCTAGTCAAGCCGCTCTTTCGAAGACTTCAGCTTGATGGCTAAGAGGGGTAAGATTTTCTTTACATTGATTTTTTTCTTGATGTCTTTTAATATGATTTTGCTATCCTCATTTGTTATGCTCGTAGAAAATTTTAATAAGAGAAGGCACCCCACCCTCGACATGGCTACCATCCTCACCGTCATATCTACCTCTTGAAAGGAGATGAAGCCCTCATCTGCTGGAGAAAAGCAGGTGATGGACAAAATTGAGAGGGTCAATAAGGAAGCTGCCTCTCAGGAGGAAGGGAAGCCCCATGCCTGATAGAGAAAAAAGATTGTGGATGAGGAGCCTAAGAAGATGTTCAGAATCCCGACCCCCAGTGGGGCGGGTGGTTCTAATGATGTCCCTCCCCCCATTCTGAGGTCCTAGGAGGGAAAAAAGATTGGGTAGCTCAATGGCTGCAACCTCTAGGGGATAGAAGAGGAAAACTATTGTGGTGCCCCAGAGGAAAGATTCTGCTAAGAAGGCCAGGACTTCTAGTCACTCCACCACTTCAGAAGATCCAAAGTCCAAACCTGGCTTGGCCATAAGGAAAGATGAGCTCGAATCTGAGGCTCTTGCCCTTCTTCCTCCTGAAGTCCAGAAGGCTACAATAACCTTTTCATAAGTACTGGACGGAGAAGTAGTAATCCTTTGTTGAAAAGAGTGATGCCGTCAACATTGTTGCCACGATGGTGGCCCAAGTAAGGAGGGCCTTTGGAATGGCTATAGAGGCTAAAGCCCTCTTTAAAAACCGTCAAAGTAAAAATCAGGGGTTTGTCAATAAAGTGGAGGCCTTGAAGAAACAATAATCTGAGGAGTCGGTGAAACTCTCCTCTGCCTTAGCAGAGATTGAATCTTTGAAGAAGGAGGTCCACTTGCTCAGAGCGAGATGGCCTCCCTTACTAAGAGAGTGGAGACTTCCGATACCTATCAGAAGCTGGCAACCGAGGCTTGGAGAACGAAAATAAGGAGAATGTTACTTTAAAGGGGAAAGTGAGGGGTTGACCTCCTAAGTGGCTGGCCTCATTGAAGAAGTGGATAGTGTCAAAAGTGATGCTGAACTTGCCAACAAAAATGCTGAGAAGACCTTCCTAGCCAACTTCCACTTATTCGAGGCATATTAGAGTTTTGGGAAGTAATGGAGGTGGTATGCTTACTCTGATATGATTGAGTGGCTGGAGGTACATACATGAGACATCAACACTTCTGATCTGAGGGTCGAGTTTCTTGAGGATGGGGCAGAGGAGTCTAAGCCTCAAACTCCAGCGAAAGGGCCCAAGTAATTGAACTTGACAAAGATGCAGCTGAAGAGACTGTTGAAGAAGTGGCCCGGCCCTTAATGCAATCGTGCCCTTCGTGGCTCCTCAACCCCCACCCCCTTGGGGCATAGTTCTTCATTTGTACCTTTTTAATTTTTTGTTAAGTGTAATGGATTTGGCCCACTAAATGTAAATATTTCTTTAAGAATGAATGAACTTCTTTTATGCTATACTCATATTCCTTTAGTTTCTGCATCTTTACCACATCTGCTCAATTCTGATGTGCTTATCAATATGAATTCGAACAACTTATACTTCAAAAATGACGATTAAATCAAGCTTAAAATAACATCAACTTAATAATTAACATCAAATGTACAACTTCGAAAACTTGCAAATATTGAAGTTTAATAACTTGTAATAAGGTCAGACTTATGCCATTATGGACTTCGGCAACATAATCAAACTTTCCAATAATTTACAAGTGTTGGGAAGTTTTAACTAACAATAAAGTTCAGAACTTTGAACACATCAGACTTTGTGCAATTAGATTAACAAACATATGAAATCAGACGTATGTAAGACCTAAGTCACATTAGACCTTTGCATATAGTACTTCGATAATAATTCAAACAATAAAATTTATCTAGATGTTAGGAGGTCATGTACCTTTATCAATTTCCAAACTTGTACAGATTGATATGTAAGATCTGAGGCTTTTTGTTGTTTTAGTACTTCAAACTCTTGGTCTGGTTTTGTAATTTTGTAATTCATACTTTTGTACAAGTACAAGCAATTCATTTTTTCTTTCACTTTCCTCAGCATGGGTTGAGTGCTTCACTCATACTGAGGCTTCCTTAACAATTTCAGTTAAGGGCATGTGCAACATTTAGTCTGTTTAGAGGTGGTCCTTTTTTGGATCCACAGCCTCGTTGAACTACCTACACACCTCTTCGTAGGGACAAATCATCTATGCAGAGGCATCCTAACTTGTGGGGTATATTTTTAACATACAAATAACATATTAAATATTATTTTCATTGAGCCTCAGATTGTATACACAAGATGTTTTACATCATTGATAATATTTAAGCAGATATTCTATGTTCCACGGATGAGACTGTGCCTTCCTATCCATGTTCTCAATTCCATAAGTCCCAAGTCGAACCTCTTTATATACGCGATAAGGACCCTTCCAGTTTAGACCTAGGGGGTTCCTGAGCCATGCTCTTTAGCGGATAGGAACACCCTCTTCGTTCAAATGAAATGACTTCTTTTTTACTTTCGAATTGTAGTATCTGGTCATTTTTCTTTGGTACAAGGCCAACTTTGCTCCAGAATTGTCCCTCCTTTCTTCTAGGAGGTCAAGTTTACATCTCCCCATTTCTTCATTAGTTATTTCATTGAAATGCATTCATCAATGAGATGGCAAACCAACTTCAACATGGCTCATAGCCTCGGCAACATAGGCCATAGAGAATGGGGTCTCCCCTGTAACAGTTTTGCTTGTTGTTTTGATAACCCAAAGTACTTGAGGTAGTTCATCAACATAAACCCCTTTAGAAGCATCCAATTTCCTTTTTAATGTGTATTTGATTGTTTTGTTAATAGCTTCAACATACCCATTTGCCTGGGATGATGTGGGGAAGAAGAAATGTTTCTTGATACCCAACTCCTCACACATGTTTCTAACTTTTTTGTTGTCAAACTATCTGCCATTGTCTGATATAATTAAATGGTGAATTTCGAACCTACAGATGATGTTTTTCCATAGAAACTTGGAGGTGTTAGCCTCTGTGATTTCGGTCAGTGGTTCGGCTTCTACCCACTTGATGAAATAATCAATGGCAACAATCGCGAAGCTAGAGTTTACTCTTCATTTGGGAAGAGGTCCTATAAGATCGATTGCCATTTCGCAAATGGCCAAGGGATAGATACAATATTCAATTCTTGAGAAGGTTGCCTTTGAATAGTGGCAAAGCATTGACATTTGTCACATTTTCTAATAAATTGTTGCACACCCCTTTTCAAGGTGGGCCAGTAATATCCATGTCTTAGTACCTTCTGTACTAAGGACAACCCTCCAATGTGGTTCTCACATACCCCTTCATGTATTTCTCGGAGTACATAGTCTACCTACTCTCCTCCAATACATTTGAGCAAAGGCTGTAAGAACCCACGTTTGTACAGTACATCATCTTGCAAAACGAAATGGGCAGCTTTTCTCTTGAACTTCTAAGCCTCCTCTTTTTCAGGAGGTAGGGTATGCTCTTTGATGAAAGACGTTATTGACTTCATCCAAGCTGGGGTGTCCTTAACCCACATAACTGCCTCGTCAGTGACGATTAAAGGTCCAGTAAGATATTCTATAGGTATATATGTGAGTAGTTCAGAATCTTTAATGCTTGCCAATTTTGACAGTACGTCGGCTTGTACGTTCTCAAAGTATGGGATTTGCACCAGTTCGAAACGTTCAAAGGTATTAACAAAACAATCGAGTACACATTAAAAATCGAGCTGATGGCTTCGAAAGTCAAGTTCAGAATATCTGAAATTGGTCATGATTATCCTCCTCTCTTATTAAAATCGAGCTGATGGTGATTATGCTCCTCTCTTATTGGTCATGAAATTGGCTTTGAAAGTCAAGTTCAACATATCTAAAATTGGCTTCAAAAGTCAAGTTCAGCATATCTGAAAGTAAGTCAAGTTCATGGCAATTTTCAGCTAATGATAAATCTATGCCCAGGCAAATGGGCATGTTGAAGCTATTAACAAAACAATCAAGTACACATTAAAAAGGAAATTGGTCATGAAATTTGTCATGATTATCCTCCTCTCTTATTAAAATCGAGTTGATGGCTTCGAAAGTCACTACTAGGTATAATTGTAGTAGCTTGTGGTCCCTGGGTTTGGAGAGGATAGGAGCCTGTCTCAAGTGCTTCTTCAGCTCTTGTAAGGCTGTCTCACATTCCTTTATCCACTGGAACTTGCTTCCTCCTTTGAGGATTTTGAAGAAGGGTAGGGACTTGTCTGTTGCCTTAGATACGAAGCGGTTCAAGGCTGCTACTCGTCCAGTGAGGCTCTGTACCTCTT
>CAIGRK010040687.1:0-14288 GCA_903798315.1 Fraxinus greggii | reverse complement strand
TACTCACATGGGACCCATCCCCATGTGAGTGTCCTGGCCATTTTTCGTGATGAATAGTTCTGTACACACGGAATTGTTCTTTGCCTTTTATGACATTTACATACAACGGATCAAGATCCGTTAGGGCACATAATGGTTAACAATAAAGTTTTGTCCATCTCCGAATCTATCACTTGAAAGTTGAAACTTTCACTAAACCAATCACATGGTGGGTCTTTCCCACTTAAAAAGCCCATCATTATATGCAAGCAAATTTGTCACATTCACACTAAGCCCATTATGAGGCGAGTTAAAAATTATATTCACTTATCTTTATATTTATTTCTTTGATCTCTTACAAGTGACACCTAAAAGTGTCAAAAAAAAAAAAAATGTTGGAGCCTAAAAATTGGATCCATCGACAATTAGTGAGGTCCTAAATTAGACTAACAAAAAGGACAAAATCCAAACTAGTTTATAGGCTCAAAGGGTTGTCGGGTCATGACAAAAAGTTTGAAACCTCGTCAACCTCGATGATGATTCTTAGTGATTGGGAGATAAGCCCATTCTAACACCACTAGAAGCCACTTGACAGTTTAATCCATGAATAAAGTTAAGTCTACAACATTGGTTGATAATAATTGTTGACAACCGTGTGTGATCCAAATCCTAGCATGTGATGTACAAAATAAATTTTTAAATTAAATTGATATGATGATGCCAAATAAAATGTTGGCTTGTACTTATGATGCATTTTTATTTTATTTTATTTTATCTAATTCATTATAGTGACATTAATTTCGATGGAATATTAGCGTGTCCTTTTCTTTTTTGACATTCCTCCTTACCGTATTATCGTTCCATAAGACTTTAGTTGGTCAATTAAGTTGAATAATTATGAATTTTAACATCAATCACGGTAGGCAGACAAGCAGGATTTTTTATTAGTCAACCCTCATGCATACTGCAAATTTCTTCAAAGCAAACTGCAAATATCCTTTTGTTTCCTTAACTATTTTATATGACCATAATTTGAAATTAAGGTCTAAATGCTGATAATTAGTTCCAAATACAGCATTTAATTAACTAACAGCGAGTGCTCCTTCTGCAGTTAAGTGCACCCGCATTAGTGGTAATCGAACCCACAAGGGAAGATGGTCTAGCGCCTAAACTCGATGCTCGGGCGTACGTGGACGACGAGGCTCCGGCCCCGGACTGCCGGAAATAGGCACCGTTCAACATCAAATCACCTTCCGACCTCCAATTCCAGTGACTCCATTCACTTTCCGGCGCATCCTCATGCTTTGTTACCTGCGCACGTTAAGTGTCAAATCCCAAGTTAAAACCCTTCAAGTCTATGGTTTAAGATATCAGAGTCCAAGAAGCTCAACGAGTAGTCTGATTCCAAGACTAGCGATAAAATCTCATATTGCACTAAATATTGATTTATTTTGTGCATGGATCAATATCTCTTTAGTCTTTACCTCTTTTCTGAAATTTTCATTAGGTGCAAGAAATCTGTTTCCTTGGCTATTGATGGTAGGAGAGGCACTTCCACCAATGGCATACATTTCCCAGTGAGTATAGTCATTGTTAACCACATGGAAATATCCATGTCTACACCTGCAAAAAATAGTTGAGAATGTAAGGAAAAAGAATACGAAATTTAATCGAATGCTTCTGTAAGATATTACCTGGGCATTCTTTGGACCAGACCTTCTCCAAAATGATTAAAAGCAACGGTCACTTGCATATTCTTGTCCTGTGTATAAGAATCACTATGTCCCAAGAGCATGACCTTATCATGATGAGTAAAGTAATTATTCGATATAGTTATGGCTGTAGATCCATGAATGGCATCAATGAGCCCATCCTGGCAATTCGACAGAGAGCAATGATCGACCCAAATATGGCTACTTCCGAGAATGGCCACCCCATCTCCATCCGACGCTTCCCAGTGTCCCATATGTTGAGGCGAGTCTCTTATAATAGCAGCACTTCCCCTTTTACAGTCATGTATATGAATCCCATGTATAATAATGTTACTTGTGTAGTGAATTTTTATGCACGGCCCACCGGCAATGTGAACGCTGGCTCCCCGGCCATCAATAGTCTTGAACTTGTTCATTACAAGTTCTTGCTTGAGCTGAATCACCATGTCTCTTTTGAAAATGATCCATAAAGGCTCATTTTGTATCACAGCATGTCTAAGTGTACCTGGAATAGGATTCACAGGATTATCGTCGCCAGAGTCTGTCACTACGTATATACGCCCATCTCGGCCACCAACTGCATCCTTGCCGAATCCAATAGCGCAATCAGCTAAACTCTGGCGATTATTCTCCCAGTTGGGGTCGCAACGCCAGCAATCATCAATGGGATTGCCAGTTCCACAAGAGAGATAGCCTAGGCTCCTCCTTGATGCATTGATGCTTCTATGCACGTCTTGCACGACAAGTTCTGGATCTTGAATCGAAGACGAGAATACAAGGGATGGAGTAAGAAGAATGAAAATTGAGACTGAAACACCAAACATTTTCATTATGTTGAGAGGGGTGAAAGATAGTGGTGCAGTAAGTAGGGTTATAAAGGATTAAAGCCGTGATAAAAGGCGTGATTTAACCGAGTATGTGGGGTACATTTCGGTGGACAGGGTATGCTATTTCAAATGGAGTGCTCGTGAATTCATACTTGGTAGTTTTAACCGTTAAAGTCAGTTGTACAAAAATGTCATTTGACATAGGCTCGATTACATATAGGAGAATGCAACCGTCCAATCCACTGACTGCGGAAGGAAGTTTGACCATGGAGCATCGTGTCCATTCAAATTTATAGCGTATGGTTGGCGGTAAATTTTGGTGAAATGGGGAGAAAAAGTGAAGAACTGAGATAAAGTATGGATAGCTCAATCTAGTGGAGACTAATTAGAACTGAGAAGGGTCCCGAGCTTAAAAGCAAATTTTGACCTAAATCAAAGCCAAACAATAATTATTAAAAAATATTTTATGTGTCCCTCAATTTTTTAATCACACATTTCAAAAATATTTATCAAAATCTACTAAAAATCTAATTTTAATCCTCACCAAACAAAGACAAGGTAACATCCGGCACACATCTTGACTTACAGATTTCATGAGAGGCACATGCTAGGTTTTGGAGTAAAAGGAGAAGAATGCGAAAGCTCAACACTTCAATTAAGCCTTTCTTTAGTAATTTATGTATTTCTAAANAAAAATCTAATTTTAATCCTCACCAAACAAAGACAAGGTAACATCCGGCACACATCTTGACTTACAGATTTCATGAGAGGCACATGCTAGGTTTTGGAGTAAAAGGAGAAGAATGCGAAAGCTCAACACTTCAATTAAGCCTTTCTTTAGTAATTTATGTATTTCTAAAATAAATAAATAATATTCGAATAAATCAATTACTAAGAATAAAAAAGAGAAGAAAATAATTAAACATTGTTCATTTGGTGCAATTTTTGGTGTAATGGTTGGAGATGAATTTTAATTTGGTGTAAGATTTGGCGCAAAATGGTGCAAAATTTGGTGCAGCGCTGGAGATGGTCTAAGTAGTTATACGTTTTTGTGATTTCGATGATGACTTATTTTATTTTACTAGGTATGGCAACAAGGTAACTTAGTTTTCCAGTTTAATTTCAATTATCTTTATTATTATTTTTTACTTCAAGTGCAACTTTATGTGAAATTCGAAAGTCTGCATGCATGGTTATTGATGAGATAAAGATATAATCAATCATTCGCATCACTTAATAAACTACAATTTTCGTGAATATTACTTGACTTGATCACTTAATTATTCAACACAAACACTTGCGTAATTGAAGCAAAAAATATTAAAAAAATCCCCATTCCTATTATTTCATCGAATTAGCGTAGCATAGCAAACTGTTAATTTCCTTTAACCAACCATAAGGTCAAGGAGGGCCCTATTGTCCAATTTTTCCTAAAGCAATTGGAAAAGTATAAGATTGTCTGTAAACTTTTGAACATAATTAAAAAATAAAAATTACATGGTCCGTTTGATTGAAAGAATGTAATTGAGTGGAAAGAAAATGAATTTATGGTAATTGAATGACCTAAAATTTATTTTACTGGGGATTATCAATTATTTTGTTTGATTGGTGTGATTTTTCACGTGAAAAATATTGAAATTTTGAATCTTTTGGTGTTCGTTTGACTTTGTTTTCCATGAATATTATCCATTAAAGGGATATAATTTTTTACAATTAGGGATAAAATTTGTTTCCGTTGCAAAAAAAAAAAATTTTTAAAAAAAATTGCTTAGAAAAGTTTTTCTTCAAGAATCAAGAAAATGTGGAAAACTAATTCCATGAAAAATTTAATCAATCAACCACGTAAAAAAGTGGGAAAAAAAATTTAATTTACATCTCCCATAAAAAAGAAAGTCAAATCAAACAGAGGCTACATGAGTTGACAAAGTTTATTTGTTACGTGGGATATATAATGAGGTCACACATTATTTTGAATTATAAATATTAATTTATGTACTACTTTAAAAAAATCATCATCGAGCCCGTGTAAAAAGCACGTGAAAGTGAAACGCAATTTATTACTCAATATCCAAATTCATCCACCAACAGGAAATCTAGATAACATTACAATCTGCAATTCTCTGCCAATCACCCCATTCCACGTGCGCAACACCTCATCTCATCATAATATCTCCCCTCCCAAAAAGGTCAAGTCTTAGCTTCACTTTTTCATCACTTTTCAGATGATTCTTCAGCCTCAAGATATTTTTTGCGCGTTAATGATATAGCGAGAAAAGTTCAGATATCAAATTTTATTTTCTAATCACTGCCTTCACTTCTCGATGAATTCAAACAGGTTTAAATCTCATAAATCAAGAACCAAAGCGAAAAAACCCAAGTTCTTGAGCCTCCGCCTTCAGCTTTCGCCGGATGAAACTAAAACACCTGAAAAATCCACTGAAATTCCCACCTCTTCATCCGAGGCCGGCCACCAGCTGGACTTGTTCCCACCACATCCAGAAAACTTGGTGGAAGAAAAGTATACATACACCCATGATCAAGACAACGTTGCTTACTTCTTCTCTACCGGGGACGGCGGAGCCACTACTACTCTCAACGGCCTCCTCGACGCCTCCAACACCACCACCTCTTCCTCCAATGACAACAGTATCAGCATCACCAGTTTGTCGCCATCAGCTTCGCTAACCTGCGCCTACGGAGGACAGAACAGCGAGCTTGCACGGACGGCGTTGAGGAACAGAGAGAGAGAGCCCAGTGAAGAAAAGTGGGTGTATTACTCGGAGGTGGTTGAGAAGAAGGTGAAGGAGGAGGAGGTTACTAGCGGTGCCGCCGATCTAGGGTGGAAAGATCCGGCCGAAAGGTTGTCTTTGAAGCTGGATTATCAGGATATTTTGAATACCTGGTCCGATAAAGGCCCTCTTTACATTCATGCAGAGACTCCACAAACTGTCCCTGATATTAACGATGAGTTTTTTGCCCATGTAAGATCTTAACTCTTAATTTTACTATATTTTGATTATTTTTTAATTCTATGGAAACCACTAATGATTTTTTTTTATAAATTTCTTTGATAATTGAGGATTAATTCATATATATTGCAATTTAGGAGAGCCTAAGGAGGGAGTGTGAGACTGACAGTGAAAGTGAGGAATGAAGCCGGGATTTTCTTTGTATCTTTTGTGTGTTTAATTCAATAATATATTAACCAATATACTGTTGAATTTCATATATCCAAAAAAATAAATAAATAAAAATCCATAAATGGGGAAACAAGGCAGTTTCTACTTGCGCATCACGATGTTTATCATCACCTAGGTATAACGAGTTCTTCAATTAGACGATAAATAAATGGATTCGCTAATGATTAATAGCATCGTGATGTGCAAATTCTATAAAACTCATTTTTAATCAAAATCTCTTAATGTAATAATTTGACACGTTGATTCATAATTTTTCTATTTTATAATCCTTCGAAAATATCATTTTTAATAAAATTTATTTTTAAAAAATCTACTGCATAAGGTACAACAACTCTATTGGAAGGACAGTGAAATTAGAAGGTGGGGGGATCAATAATTGAATACCGGAATCTTTGGACCATTCAAATAAAGTTGCACTTTTTTCTTTACACTGGGGGGTCCTCTGCCATCTGTCCACCTGGCTTTTCCTCTATTATTGATTTTAGTATTTATCTACCACCGACTCAATTTAAGGAACCTGTTTGTTCGTGTGTACTTATGTATGTAGGGGTTGAGTTGGGGATGTAATGGAGGATCGTGGACGGTACCAGTATTGGCTGCTGGAAATATCTATAATGCTGGGACTGGAGTGAAGAAAGAAGAGGAAATGAAGTTAGGAAAAAGAGAAGCTAGTGTTTTGAGGTACAAGGAGAAGAGGCAGAATCGACTCTTCGCCAAGAAAATACGTTATCAAGTCAGAAAACTTAATGCTGAAAAGCGTCCTCGTGTTAAGGTACATCTCCCGATATGTTCTCAATTATGATTGATTAATTTCTTGTTCTTGTCATAATGCGGTTCATTTTCTGCAGGGTCGATTCGTCAAAAGAGATTAGATGATATATCTTCGATAAGTTGGGGAATTAGCATCATATTTTTGTTTCTTCTTACGAAACTCCCTTTGCAGAAGTGCTGTATAGAATAAAGAATTTTATTTGCTGCCAACCCATAAAACTTATTAGTTGTATGTAAATTAGCACCGAAAATTCGATTTAATTACCCATATTTTTAGTTTTTTTTTTAAGTAATTTTTTTCTTGTAATTTTCATATTTTAACATTTCTTGTAAGCCAAATGAATTGAATTACTTCAAAGGAAACATAATGATCAAAGTTTATGCCATCAATCTCCATACATGCTCGTAGACTTTGCTTCTGGACCTGACTTTGAGCCTGGCCTGGCCTTCCATTTTTTCTTAAAATTGGAGAAAGTTGCATTATTGATCCCTGACATACTGTTTTAACAGCAAGTTGGTTTGAATCATCAAAAAACAGTAACTTGGTCATCAATTTATCATAACTGCACAATCACTCCCCAATATTGGAACCATCCAGTTTTTTGTTAATTTATCACTTTTCTTCACATGTCCAATTTTATGAAACTATACTTTGATTCCTAACTTGATGTGTGCCACAATTTGGAGCGTTTTGGTACATTTTGCGAATTTTGATAATGCTTGGCGAGTTTTGGTGCATTTCACATATTCATGTATATTTCTGAGTTGTGCATTTTTGGCACATTTCTAGAATTTTTGTACAGTTTGCCGCATTTTGGGAATTGTGAAAATGGACAATGCTACACGTACATAAAGGTTGACACAATAGTTTACACACATGTGCGTTAACATATTTTGATACATGGATCTTAAATGTACGTGGTTGAAATGAGTAAAGGAGGAATTTTGCAAATCAGTGGGTAAAGAGAATCAGTAGAGGATTTAAAGAAAACAAGAGTTCCGTGGATTGTGATCTGATGAAAGAAATTCTTATTATGAGAAGGCGAGTTGAATCACAAGCTAATTCACTAAGTGTCCGTTTTGTATAGCTTTTGAAGAATTAAAAAGAGATCCAGATGTTGCTTTTGAACCCGTTTAGCAAATTTTATGAACGTACTTCTAGTAGTAGAAGAGTTTTTAGAGGAAGAGATCCAACGCTGCTTCCTCTAAAAGCACTTTCAAAATAGATGACTCTTTTGAAAATTAATTTCCAAATAAATTAAGGTAGCTTTATTCAAAATCTCTTCTAGATGAGGTAGCTTTGGGCTTGAACATACTTATTGAGCATCACTTGGACTTGAACTAGTTTTGTTTGAGCCGACCTCCTTATTATACAATCTCGTTGTTTTTAAGAGGCCCATCATACTTATATCTCCTTGCATCCACCTTATGTCTCCCTTGGGTCTCAAGGTCTCATGTAGATGTTCAATGGGATTCTGATAAAAGTACTGAGGAATGGCATTGCATTGAGCGCAACCGTGGCAGCAGTTTTTGCCGGCATTTTAGGCTGCCGGAAAAGTTGATCAACTTGAGGCCTCCATGGATAATGGAGTCCTCAGTGTTACTGTTCCGAAATAGGAGGTGAAGGTGCCAATGAAAAAAGGTCATGAAATGGAAGAATATATATATATATATATATATTTTTTATCGTGCTGAGTTTTAGAGAATTACTTTAAATATGTTTGTATAACATGATCGAATAGGAATTAATTCATGCACGTCACTAAATTTCCAATTATTATGAAAAAAATAATATTAGTAGTCCATAAAACCAATTGAAAAATAAAATCTTTAATGCAAAGGACTAAGTAAAACCTCGAACATCATCAATCCATAGAAGCTTAAAGGTCAATTTGACAAAAGGAAGGCTACTCAACCAAGCCCAAAAAAAGGGATGGTTGAGATCGACCCACACTTGTAGGTTTCGGTCAACCTAAGGAGTTATTAGGATCACTTGAGGTCGAATGGTCACTCTTGCATCCAACCGCCGTTCACATATCATAACCACGATACCTTAAAAAAGAAACCACTTCCTAAAATTTTCATCCAACGATCTTAAAAATGAAAACACATGAACGACGATCCGATTACATCAAATAAATGTGTCTGATCAGCCAACAAGGGAATAACACAAAAACCGTCCCTCTTCTACACGAATTTATGAAATATTCATCATTACACTTGATAACTTTTACAGTTAGTTAATTCAGCAAATTATAAGATAGTAAATTAATATCTACTAATTAATAATTTGATTAATTAGACAGTGATGGTTCGATAAGGTGACCCGATCACTTGGCGACCCGTCAACCCGACAAGCTTCCTCTCTTTGATGGCCGGATCTTCCAACAACAGAACCTTGTCTTTGTCTCTTACCCCAACCATGTGCAAATATTCATTGTCTTCCCTTTCTTTCCCTTTGAATAATAGCCTTTGCTCTTTTGGTTCCAAATTTGTTAATATTGACAAAATCGTCTTTAATTCCCCTGCAAATTTAACAAATAGAACGAAAACCGAGTTAATTTTCTAGAAATCATATAAGAATTAGTACGTCTTGAATATGATGTACAATTTTTTCTATTTACCGGTGTCCATTCAAATCTAAAAGTAAGAGAATCTACAACAAACCTTAATGAACAAAGTAACAATATTAAAAATGTAATTTTCATCCTTAGCCCAACACAAGGTTTTCCTAAGCAAAATTGATGACAGAACGAAATTTTTTTCTCCCGTGAATGGAACATCATAAATAGGAACTTGAGACTTACCAAAAGTTGAGGTTGCTTGAATAGATATATCGTGCCATTGGGAGACTGTAGAGACTCTAATTATGATCAACATTTCGTTTTCACTTTCTTTATAATCTCTCTTTTGTACAAGCATACCTCCAGGACGTAGTTCCCATTTGATCTCGCCCCCATTGACTCCACAGCCCTTTACGGTGGCTCCACCATAACCATGGGTGGCGCCACCAGTGCTAAGCTTAGAGCTGCTTCTGAATAGCCTCTTTGGCCTTAACTTGATCATTTTTTTCTATTGTTTCTATTGGATATCTCTCTTCTGAAGACTCTAGCAAGAAGGGGGGAGAGGTGATGTTGGGTTTAGGTACATATATAGTAGGATAGAGGTTGGATAAGAACAAAATTTTTCACCAATATAAAATAGTGACAGTCTTATTGTTACATAATCTTATATTAATAAACTTCTAATGAAGTAAATAATAAGTTGGAGGGCCTTAAGATTGTGACACATTGGGATAATTAATTAAATATGGGTGGGTTTCTTTAGCAGATTTTAAGGGGGACTAAGGCACATGGTTTCTCAATCTTTGCTTAATTAGCGGGGTCATACGCAATCAATCCTATGGTCGGTTCAATTCGAATTTAATCAAGTTTAATAATTTTTTGAATTTTTCTAATGCTCATTTAAAAAAAAAAAAAAAGTAAAATATTTGTATTCATCTAATTTAATAAAAAACATTAAAATGAAATAAAAGTCAATGTATTCTATCAATATATTTAAAAACAATTAGGGTTTGTTCTCTTTGCTGTTTTAAAGCCATTTTCAATTTTCAATTTTCGAAAACAGTGAAAACGCGTTCTCTTTATCATTTTCGAAAACGCGTTTTTGAAAACAAGTTAAAAATTTACAAAGGTATTTTCAATTATAATCAAGTCAAAATTTTCAAAATGCATTTTGGGTATTTTCAAAACAATTTTCCAAAATGTCAAAAAGAACACATTTTCAACAATCTCAAAATGAACACTCAAAACATAAAACCCAAAATTAATTCAAAACTCAAAACAGAAATACAAATAGAACAACCCATAATTGTTTTTGTGATAGTAATCTATGTTATAAGAATTTGATTGGACCAATAACTTCGACTATAAAAATAAAAAAATTAAATACATCAAAGAGTACACAAACTTGTGGGTTCATTTAACAATAACTTCGTATTGATTGTGCAAGGGATCAATTCTCGTAAGATTTACACGAAAGATTGTTGAATGATCATAGATCTGAAATGTTACATGGAATATATGTTTGGCTTTGAAATGGGCACAATTTTTTGTCCACGCTCAAGTTTACTTGTTAATTAATTAATTATATTTTTCTTAATTTCTTATTGTTTATGGTGGTTGGCCAGTATCTAAGCATGTGCTGGAGAGAGGTGCAACTCTCTTAGATTTAATTAAATAATGTAGTTGTGGAATTAATTAATTAATAATTATTTAGCCAAAAAAGCAACATATACAATGATAATTTTTCTCACCAACTGCCCGAAAAGAAAACTTTAAAAGCCACCGTTTTGTTAGTATACCAGTTAATCTATATTATATAGTAATTTACAGCTAAATTATTATTATTATTATTATTATTTTACTTTTTTTAGTTTATTGTGCAATGACTTTCAATGTAATTCAATTTTGTTTGGAACATTCTCTTATTTTAAGCGTATAGAAATATTGATGTCACATGTCTTATGTGCAATGTGGCGTAGCAATGTAAATTAAGATGAATAGATGCGACTCAAATTGCATACTATTCGTATATGCTATGCTCGCAATGCATGGACGATTTGTTTAACTGACGACCATAGTTAAATGGATGTTCAAATGATTTAATTCCCTGATATATCAAATAATGTGATTTTGGATCTTGACATTTAAAAGTGAAGTTTGAATCCCAACGTATAGAATCATCTTTACACTACAACTCACATCATATACAATAAAACTTTAAAGATTAGAGCAATCGAGAAAAAAATAATAACGAAAGAGACATTCAATCATATTTTCTTAATCAATAGGATGCGGATTGATGGCAAGAACCCTAAATTAGTGAATATAGATCTCTATGTTACCGAATCTGTCAATGTAGACGTTAAAATTGCACGTGATGTAACTTTTACAAAGTTGGACGTTGAGTGGTTTAACGTGTGAATTCAAAAAGAAAATTTTAAGGGATGTTTTCTTCGTGTTTCAGTTTTTTGTTTTGAATTTTCAATTCATTTTGTGCTTTATATTTTGGGTGTCCATTTTGAGATGGTTAAAAATGTGTTCTTTTCGTCATTTTGAAAAATTGTTTTGAAAAATGAAAACGCCCGAAACTCTCTCTCTCTCGTCTCCCTCTTTGTCTTCTTTCCTCTCTCTCGTCTCTCTCTCATCTCGCAGTGGTGGTGTGCGGTGGTTTTTGGGTCAGTGATGTGGTGGCTGTGGCTGGTACAAAATGGTTTTGGGTCGGTGGCTTGGTTGTGTGCTGTGGTTTTGAGTCGGTGTCGTCTCGCGGTGGCATTGTGGCTGTGGCGTCCACGGCTTCTTCTGTTGTGGTGGTTTTGGGCTGTGGCATCGTCGACTTCTTCTATAGTTGTGACTGTGATGTCACCGACGGTGATGTTTCAGTTTTCTTTGTAAATTTTAAACTCGTTTTTGAAAATAGGTAAGTCAACGTGTTTTCACTGTTTTGAAACATCGAAAACAGAAAACTGGATGAAAACGGCAAATAAAACAACCCTTTGTTTTCTAGCATAATTCCATTTTGAAGACTCATGGAATATCATAGACGAATTTGCCCTCACAATGTTGGACATTGATTTAACATCCATGTTGAAGGTTCCCATAATGTCAAAGACTTTCATTCACATAATAAATAGGATGGAGACCCATAACCTCATTTTTAAAGATTGATGGCTCAAAATCGTACTAATTGAAATGTTAAGAAGCTCGGACCTAATTTTTTAAATAAAATTATTGACCCACAAGTTTGATTATGATGCAAGCTAACCTAATATAAAAAATATTGGATCGCGTATATTTTTATATATGAATTTCTTAAAATATCTATCAAAAAATCTATTCTTACAAGTGACAAGCCCACTAAAATTGAGCATAGAAGCTCTCTAAGTGGGTGGCGTCGTGGCGAAATCCCTTAGGACCATATTACTTATATGTCCAAAAAAGGAGCTTTTCAGTGCTGGGACGGAAGCTATATATAATTCAATTTGGAAGCTAAAGGATGTCGGCCAATAGCAATGAAGTTTTGTCGTATCGTAGCGTGCATTAATGTTGTAATACAAGTTGAAGGTACCATTATTGAATGTATGAAGAGACTAATTTTATAATTTCAATTACAAAACTACTTGTCGGCAGATAATCTAAAAGCCCAGGAGAATATCCCTTTCTCAGGCCCAAAACATATCCTTAGCTGAGTACCCAATCCTGGGCTTTATCCAATTGTTTGTGAATTCCTACAAGCCTAGTGCAAGCTCTCAGCATTGGGCCTTCTACAAACAAGGCCTCTCGTGTGGCATCCCATTTATAGATTAACAAAATTACTACAAACCTGCCAAATTGAATTGAAATCGTGATTTTGAAATCTCATTAAAATGGTTCGATTTGAAACTAATTTAACACAAATTGAACCGTATTCAATCTTTTGCCCCATCGGATTATGAATTCATTTTGACTCGTGGTTTAACTATAACAACGTTGAGAACAAAATTCTGGATTATATTTGTTGCTCATTTGATTAAGTTTATTGACCTAAGTTTTACCTAGATTCTTGAATCACATCATAGGGTTAGTGGGTGCAATGAAAGAAGTCGCAAAAGGACATTCAAAGCAATGACATTCCTTGTGTCAAAGACGGTCAAATCATCACGCTAACATATCATCAGTCGGGATTGAGTTTTTGGTGATATCTCATACTGAAATCTCTATTAGTGCAACCAATCATTTTTTTTATTTTTTTTTCCTCATATGTGATCAAGGTAGACCTTTTCCTTGCATCAATTAGTCTCCAACATCAAAAAAAATTATCAATTTTATTAAGGATTACTTATTTTATAAAAAAATTATGTCACAAATAACCATCTTATCAGTGTCGAAAAACAGGTGGAATGTGACTAACTGACCATTGTCTGATGGTTCGGGTCCCAAATAGGGTAAAGTCTTAACGGGTAAAAACACGTGTCAGCTTTTTTAGCGAGTAGACTTGTCAAAGTGACATTGGTGTTTGTGCAATTGGTAAACAAAACCTCGATTTTGTCCAAGAAAAGTTACTAATTTACTTCCACATTAATCACGCAAAGTACCGATTTGGATAAACAAACAGGAATCTTTGCTTTTTGCCTCTAAAGTACTGATTTCTTGCTTGTAAAATCTCCGCAAGAAATGCTCCCAATCTACAAGTAGTGCTGTAGTAGTAGTCTTTTATGGCAGTTATTTCCTTAATTTTCAAAACATTATCCTTTCTGTTCTTCAATTTGTTTCAATTTCAATTTACACCCAGTTTGATTCACTCTCTTACCCAAATTCATTTTTTCGAAACTTATTTTGATACTCACATTCTAAAATAATATTACACACAAATCCAACATTTTTCCCACAATATTAACTCCAAATTTAATAAGAATCAAATTTTTGTGTAAAGAAAAATACGGACCCACTAGTGGGTATCTGGTGCCAGAAGTGGGGTTGAGTGAGGATAAAGCTGTGGTTTTTTGGATGCATTTTGAGAGTTTGGGTTGATTGTGAATGAGTTTGTGTCGATTGTGTGAAAGATCCAGAAACTAAGGTATGGAACCCCCAAGGGGTTTTTTGGCTTCTCTGTGGAACTTCATACGGTTCTTGCCTTACTTCATTGGCCTTCTAATTCTTGGCTTTATCAAAGGTTTGTATCAATTGCCCATTTTTCTTTTTTCTGTTTTTCTTATAGGAGTTGTTTAATGTTTAGCATTCAGACTAGGTATACCTGTT
>CAIGRK010040680.1:0-11619 GCA_903798315.1 Fraxinus greggii | reverse complement strand
TGCACGGGCTAAAACTAGTATCAAGAAAAAAATACAATTGATTGAACAAGTAGCAATATTATAAATATATAAAACCTCCCCACAAAAGGTTATCCATCCAGCACTAGTACTAATTCCATTCGTTCACGTGGACTCCACAAAAGCCACGTAGGATTTCCAACTGTCCATATGGATTTTTTTGTTCTCGTGTATGGATGAAATTTGTATGGATAGGTAACATTTTTTAAATATGAGTGAGTAGTTGGTAACTTTTGAAATTTGATTGAGCAAGTAGTAACCTAAGATAAATTTAGTAAGTATTAATTTAAATTGTGTAAGACAAGAAACGTACTGTTCTGATTTAGTGCAATCCTACATAACTTGTTCTTATTTTCTTACTTCAGTCTCTTATCTGTTGATTAATATTCTTTGTTTAAAATTCATATAAATAAAATATAGTTGATTTGTTAGACATAAAAATCTAAGCATTCCAAATTCAAATTTATAATCAGAATCAGAAATTCCAATTTTGAGAAGCATAACCAGTTAATCTGAACCAAAATGATTAGCTTGATCCGATTCTGATTCAATTGGGATAATTCCAAATTAAAATGTCCATACAGAAAAACTTAATGTTTTATGCTTTGCTGGTGTTTTTTTTCCTGTCAAAATCTTCACAATGTAGTTTTGAAAACTAAAAAATGTCTTGAAACTGAAAAAAGTAATAATACTTTTTGAAAGCGTAGAAGCCAAATAGCAAGTACGAATAATTGTTCTCAACACAAACTTGAAAAAAGAAAGCGTTTATTGATTTAGCAAAAATCATAGCATTTGGGCATCTCTTTTTTTTTTTTTTGCCCTGTCTTCTTTCCAATTCAAGAGGGCACACATTGGGGGGGCCTCTCCTTTCATTTCAAGTATCATAAAATCTCAGAAAAGGAGAATATGCAAATGGAGAGAAAGATCTGGTCAAAGCTAAGAAGTTCTACTGCATTACATATTAGCCACGAGTACAACAATCACAAGGGATAGTGAATAGTAAATCTCAGTCTCCCAATTATTCGTTAAAATGAAAGTTTACCCACATAATGGCACGTGAGAAACATAGATGGCATCCAACTATCAATCCATTCCCCTCTTTCTTTTATAAGTTCTCCATAGCTTCATCATATGAACAACTCCTTCCTGCAGAGTAGCTTTCCTACCTTCAGTGTAGTTCCAAAGTTCGGAAATAATATACCTCCCACTAGGGTTATATTCGTTTATCTCGGTCAAAGCCGATGTCACAGCGTCGTACACTTCATCGCCATAACTATTCTTCAGGTCTATCAGTTTTTCATCATCTCGGTCAATTACTGCCTAAATAAACAGAAAGTGTTTCTAAGTAAACCACAAGCCAAAAGAACGAGGAGGGTAAAATAACTTTCAAAGGCTCCCAGAAATCACTTGGCGGAACACATCCAAACTTCTGAGAATCAAAATTCTCCAACCCCTTAACCTAGGAAAATTTTCAAATCAAGTACAAAAGACGCAGTTGACTCATCTTTCTCTTCTATACTACTGTAAGTAGTACGTAATCGGTAGAGGGCACTGTCTCCGCTAAATTTGCCTAAATTATCTCGGATAATTTTGATTTAATTGAATCTCATTTAGGTGTTCGATTATTCCCTTTCACGGATGGATTAGTCTGTAATTGATTTAATCTATATACCACATATTCGTCTTATATAGAATTTTCACAAGGCTCATTTGATAAATATACTGTTGGCAGTTAACAACATTGTCACTTCTGTGCTTGTTATTTCACATGGTGGCAACTCAATATCAGCTGTATTTATATAAAGTAATTTCTACTTGACACTGCAAGTAACGTTGTATATTTTACTAAATTATTTTCTTAACTGTCTATTTCCGCCCCATTCCTCTTCTTATGCAGTCAAACTCTCTTTTAGAAAGATCTAGCAAAGACCTTCAAATGTCGTAATACAGCAAAATCCATTTGACTGAGAACTCTACTTGGACAAATATTAATAAAACTAGTTGGTCATACCTTAGCATTTGAGAACTCATTTGTACACTGAAACTAGCATTATTCATGCATTGCGGGATGAACACACTCCTAACCATCAATACTACTCCTTCATAACTTCAACTTCATCAAAAAAACCTTTAGCCCACTTAACCAACCATTGTGCCTTGTGCCAACAGGCAGAACCTGCTAACATAAATGGTTTATAGTGTAGATATCCAGGTAAAAGGTCATATTAGTAAAAGGTCATAGATAGACTGACAATCCTAAATTCCGGAATCTGGTTTATTAAAGTAGGAATCTAGTCACTGATGGAGTTTATTCCAATCTATTATAAATGACCAAGGAAAGACTTCCTAAACATATTAGTTATTTTGGAAAACTCAGAATGCTGTTGTCAAACAACCAAATCATTTTAAAAGTTGTTAGCAGAAGAAAGACACTTCAATAAAATACAGTTGGATCCTATCCTTTCGAACGAGGCAACTAGAATGGAAAACCTATCTTTGGACTTATCAGCACTACAGACTTCGACAGCTACAAAAGCGAAATACATGATTTTTATCAGTAGACATCAAATGCACGTGCAGTTGAGAATTGTCTCAAAGAGAGATCATTTTAGATGGATAACTTCACTTGACGAGAACGTAAAGCATAGGCTAACGACGGTTGGATGAGACGTCTCATCCAACCAAACCAGTTACCAGCTATAATTTATAAAATATGGTACTGAGTGGTGGATTGTTAACGGGAAATGTGCCATAACATGAACACAGGTAAGTTGAGAACTTGAGATGGATCCTTGGTAAATGCAAAAATGGATAATATGAGAACTCAGAATATAATGGCACCAATTGAAGATAAATTTAGAGAAGGCTGAAACAAGTGGTTGGAGATGTTGGTTTACGGCTCTCATCCAAAAAAGTGACATAATCTCACTAGAACAGGTCAGAAGAACGAAGGTAGGCCAAAACTAATATGCGAAAGATTTGCGTGCATTAGATTTTTGCAGGTGTATCAATGAACCAAACAAAATGGTGATTCATACAGGCTAGAGAGGTTAAGTGCAGTAATGCAGAACTTGTTTGGTCTGCATATGTTTGCAACATGAGTGCACAATCAATAACAGATCCGTGCTAAACCATTTCATTTTCCTCAAAGATAAGCTTGTGCCACTTTTAAGAGAATACCTGATGTTTCCCGTTAATCTCAACCACTTTTATAGGATGCCATTCAGGATCTCTAAGGTACTCCTCCCACAGGGAGCACAATTCTGTTGCCCTTTCATCTGCCTCGACCTCATTATACTTCCTTTTCATTGCTTCGTGAAATGGCTTGCTGTTAAGTTCTCCCATTCTTTTCACACCAATTTGACCATTTGTTGATAATTCTTTCAATCCCTAGAAAGCAACTTAAATAAGATACTGCATAAAGCTTGCAAGAGCAAAAACGTGTAAAAAAAATAACAGGAAACCTAATCTGCATGAGTTGCATACTTCTACCACGACAAACATGATGATCCATCCAATGTCTATTACATGAATGGAACTTTGTAAATATTAATAAAGTGTACTGAAATCTCGACTTTCTGATCAAGCAAAAGGGAGACTAAACTTTAATCCATATTTACGTCACCTTTATCATTAGCAATGAGGGAAAATTTGAAAATCATCACAGGTGAAGAATCATTTAAGACATTGTAGATGTTATTTGCAAATGACTCTTAGCTTAAGAGGCTACAATGACATAATTCTTCCCTCAATTAACATGTGTTCCAACTAATGTTTATTGGCTCAGCTAGGACGGTCGAATAAAATCCCTCATATAACATGGGCATTCCAAATTTTCCACAAGTCTACCCTTTTACGTTGAAGGATCCAACAAGTGACACTACAATTACGTCATGCAACAGAAGAATCGACATAACAAGAGTATCAACTACAAAAATCATAAGTTCAGGAGATAAGCTGTCCTCAACTTAAATAAAATTAACTTGTCAGATTCTCAAAGACAGCCAACTAGTACAAAATCTGAATGGTAGCACATTATAGGTAAGAAACAGGTGGAGATACGGATTTCTGAACCACTGAAAATGGAAAAGAATTATAGAGCTTACGTCAACCAATTCTTTACGAGCATCCTGAAGTTCATCGTTGCTATTGCGCTCCTGCACTACCAGAGTTTGATTTAATGCCAATACATCTTCAAGTTCTCCTTCCTTTTCCCTCAATGACTTGAGCAGCAAATCCACTTTCGTCAGCACTTCCAAATCACCTTCATCTTCCATGTGCCTCATAACATTTAATTTGCCTCTCAATTGCTCGATTTCAAGTTCTACTGCTTGTTTGGCATCCAGTTGTTTCTCCAGTTGAATGATTTTCTTGTGGAGGTTCTCCTTTTGTTTCTGAAATCAAGAATTACACTATAAAATCTCATATATGATGTTTGAAATAGGCGTACTGAAATAAACATCACCACTCTACTGAATGAAGATGAGAACAATTAAATACCTTCTGTTCTTCAGCCAATTTCATAACTTTTTCATCAGCCTTTCTTTGCTCATTAGTAGCAGCCTGAAGTGAGCAATTTTTGACAGCATTCTGGAAGAACAGTGGTAACCGAATCATCTATCTACTTACTAGCCAAGAAGGAAAAGCAGAAAAATAATAGTGAACAGTGCATGTAACCATAAGATCTCATCAAACAAATCTACCAAACTTCAATGACCATTTTATAGATAGGACCAAGAATTGTTCAACTTGGATGGGATGGTGATAGGTCTCTTTCTGACAGAATAGCAAGTGCAGATGCTCTGCTTCCTTGTATCTATGCCTACGATATACTCGGAACTGGGTCTTCATGTCTGGTGGGGTATGTTTCAGAATGATGGGTCTGTACAAACTCGCAACGTGTGGACTTGGGAAATTAATAATATTTTTCTGATCTTTTTTCTCAAGTTTCTATGGAGAAATGACGTATAATATAATCAAAATGGTTTTGAGAGATCTACTACTAAGAATAAATTTCAAGAGAATTCAATTTGTAGTTCCTGCAGGGATTGTGGAGGTGATATATGTTCTTGTAAGTTTCTATAAACAATCTGCTCGTGTGTGAGAGAAAAGAAAGAGGGAAAGCTCTGAATGTTAATGCTTGCACCCTTCAAAATAACTGAGACATTAATGTGGGTAATACACAAACAAGAAAGATAAGCAAGAAAGAAATGAAGCACCTCTTCAAGCTCCTCAGCAAGCTTTCTCCTCTCATTTTCATTATGAGTCTCACGTTTAGCCAGTTCATGACCTCGGTGCTCAAGCTCTCTTTTCTGTGTTTCCAGTTGCAACTTCAGCTTCTCGTGGTCATTAAAAATCTTTTGGAAATGATCCTGTGCACTTGACTGAATCTTTTTTATCTCTGATCAATACAAACAAACATGTCAGTATAAAAAACTAGTAAGACTTAATTAGCTAAATGTCATATTGCAGAGAAGACACACCATCATTATACTCTTGAAGAAGCTGATCCTTCTCAATCATTAACTGGCTAAGAGAGTTCTCTGTCTCCTTAAATTTATTCTCCATCTCTAGCAAGTGCATTTTCTTTGCTTCAATGACGTAAGTTAAATTGCCAACAAGCTTCTGTGTCTTCCGAGCTTCGTCTTCCATGATATCAGAAATAGTTCTGAGGTCTCCAATCTTACGTAGATTTTCTCCAAAAATGGTATCAGAATTGTAGTCATCTGCTCGAGCAATCCACCCGTACAGATCAGATTTCAAGTCATTTTCTGCCTGCCAACTTCTCTTTCCATGCTGATTAGCCTCATAAGCCTTCTCAAAGGACATGGCATTGTTGAACCCAAACCAATCCTTTTGAAACTCTACAAGAGCAGTTCCTGAATGTCCATGGTAATTCCAGAGAGGTCGCACTCTAGTAGGATTAAATCCTCTCTTTGTCAACTGATCCCTCAGTTTAGTACCACTCTCCCCCACATAGCGACCATCCTTAAATTCAGTAGGAATGTTAACAATAATTCCAATCCAAGGCCAGACAAACATCTCATCACGATCATGGTCTGCAAGTGGATTGACCATAGTAGCTTGCTGTAAAGGATCAGCGTCAACAGCTACATCATTTTCCAAGTATTTTGCCAATGCAAGATGATTTGCCTTGTCTTTCCTGGTTCGCTTCTGTGAATTGCACTTGCCAACACCAAGTGCATGCTGCTGGAGTTCCTTATATAGGAAATCTCGCTTCCTTTTATTTGGACAGAAGGGGCAAGTGTAAGCGTCGTCAGATATTCTATACAGGTGATTACCATTCTTCAGTTCTTCATATATTTTCTCCTCACACTCAATTTCAGAATCACTCATGTCAGTTTCATCTCCAGAACTGTACTCTGTTGAACTTCCCATGAGACTCTATCAAATGATGAACACACTGACTGCAAATGAAAGAAATATATAATCACTAATTTTCAGTCGAAAGCAGAATCATTTAGCCATCAGAAAAAATGTTGGGCATTATATGATTTATTTAGGTAAACTGCAAAAGAAAATGGCAACTTAAGGCTTCATTCAATACCAGAAAGAGATCAAACAAGGTGGTATTAACTATTAAGCACAATAGTGACCTTGTTCTACGACAAAAAGGAGAACACATAGTTAATAAAACTGCGCACATCATCAGCCTATGAAACTAGAATTCCAATCTAATTCAGATTTTCTATTTTGTTCCACGCTGGCCCATTTGAATCGTAGCATCTTTTCACTCAAAGCAAATTACACGAGATTCAAAAAAACTAACCAAATTTAACAGGCAGTAGCTAAAAAAGTTCTTTGCAGACAAGCATTAAAACGCATAAAACCATGTCAATCAACATCAGTACTGTTGGGGGGAAATTTGATTCTTTCAATTTCATTGAAATAAATTGCAAAATCGTCTCTTCTTCTTTTTCATTATATGAAAATTTAACCAAAAAAAAAAAATCTAATAAGAACTAAGAACAACTAAAACAATGTCATCTACAAAATAAATTCCCACAAATCACAAAAATCGAGATCTGCACAAATTGGGAAGTCGGAACTGCATTACCTAATTTAACGAGGGAAAAAAAACTGAACGCAAGCAACCTCTTCCCCCTTTTCACAGCATTCGAACGTATAACAAGCAGAAATCAAACCACCCCAAACAGAATTAAAAAGGAAACATGAACATGCAAGGAAAACATCAAACGTAATTAGCACGTGAACGACTGGAAAGTAGTTACAAGCCGAGAGAGAAGCAAAAGTTAAGCGGGTTTTGGCGGAAATGACTTGAAGAGTGAAATTTGAGCTACAAACCGCAAAAAAAATTTCAAATTCTCAAAAAATTCCCCTTTTTTCACAGCATAAGAACATTAACAGGTAGAAACCAAATAATGCAAAAGGAAGTGAAACAGAAAAACGAAAAAATATCTTACCGAACTAGCACATGAAAGACACGATAAATTCTTCACAACAGAAAGCAGAAGGAAAATTTCTTTGAATTTAACTCACCGGAGCAATTTTATAGCTGCGAATTGTAATATTCAGATCCGTAAAATTGCTGTGCAGAAGGAGACGGTGGGCTTGGGGGAGTAGAGGACGAGTGAGAGTGAAAAATGGCGTTGGGTTTCACGAGCTATGGGGAAGTGAACTGAAAAGGTTGCAAATTCCTAAATATTATTAACTCGAGAGGGTTGATCAGTTTGACTTCACTACAGTCGAGAGTTAATTACAAACGACAACAAATTATTGAACTAGGGATGCTCAATGTTCGACCAAGCACGAGTTTCTTGTCTTGGTCACACGCGAGTTGACTCGTGCTCTGCTCGACTTGATTTATTATTCGATAAAGTTCACGCTTGTATATGGAATGAGTCAGGCTAGAACTTTCTCATTTTCATAAAGCCTATCTTGGCTTGCCCTACTTAACTTGCCTATTTTGGTTCGTGAGCCGTGTGGCTCACGTTTATTTTTAACTGAAAATTATATTTTTATACGTAGAAGTACAAAGAAAACTGTGAATTTGTAAGGAAATTGTGCAAGAAATTATATTTTGCCAAATGAATTATAAAGTTGTACCCTGATTTTATTTGGGTTTGACACCAACTATAATATACATACGAAATTAAAATTGTATATTAATGAATATTTTGTGTGCAATTTTTTTTTAAAAACAAATGAAATGTCAATGTACGATAATCTCTCTAAAACTCAGTGTGCCAAAACTCTGTAAAAATTATTGTAGGGATGGCAATGAGGCGGGACGACCTCCCCCGCCAAGCAATTCCCCGCCCCGTTAGGCAGGCTGGGCGGGGCCCTTGCCCCGTTTACTACCCCCGTTTAATTTTTTTTAAAGTTTTTGATAATTTATTTTATTATCCTCATTCATTAGACTAAGATAAATAATTTTAGTTGTCGTTTTCTATTAGAACTAAAAAATTTCGTGAAATTTTCCATTTAAAATATTGAATTCTAAAAATAATAATAATAATAATAATAAACTGGGTGGGGCACCCCGTTACCCATCCCGCCCCGAGACAAAATTTCCTGCCCCCGTCCCCGACCCTAGTACTCTATTAAGCAGATAATCCTCGCTCCGTTCAGGGCTGGCCCCGCGATTATCGGATTTGTCGAATTTTTTTGTCATCCCTAAATTATTGGTTAAAATTCTTGTTTTGTATTCGTTGCATCTTGTCAGTACTTAAACGCATTAGAACTTTAAATATATCTTATTTCAACATTTTATTTGTGTAACAAAATCCTACCACCTAAATTAAAATGTAGTCTCTAATGTTATAGTTGACATCATAGGGCTTTAATAGATCACGTGCTATCAAAGGTGATAGTTAATACCTTTTTGGGTAATTATCACATAACGTTCTCACCTTTCACTGTTATTATGGAAAACGTCCATACCTTTTATTTTTTGTCATTTTCATCTTTCATTGCGCAAAAGGTTATTTTCATCCATTTTCTCAATTAAAAATTGTGAAATGACGAAAATATCATTTCCTTTAAATAAAACAAAAGGAAAAAGAAAAAAAACTAATTACAATCATAGTCTCAAATTTTTTGAAAAGAGCAAATAAGTCCCAAATAAATTATTAAAAAGGTCATTAATAAATAATGCTCATATCTTTCACCTTTATTGCGAAAAAGTCCATATCTTTCATTTTTTGACATTTTCACCCTTAATTTTACACTTGATTGTGCAAACCATCCTTTCCATTCATTTTCATCCAATTTCTCAATAAAAAAAAAACTGTGAAATAATGAATATACTCTCATATTTAAAAGAAAAAATATTTTTTTAATTTCTAATTCTTTAATAATTTATTTAGGACTCGTTTGCACTTTTTATAAAAAAATTAATTTTTTTAATAATTTGTTGGAGACTCATTTGTAGTTTTTAAAAAAATATTGGGAATGTGGTTGCAATTAATTCTTTAACTTTTTTTATTTAAATAGAAGAGTATGTTCGTCACTTCACTTTTTTTTATTGAGAAATTGGATGAAAATTGATAAAAACAATAGTTTGCGTTATCAAATGTATAATTAAGGAAGAAAATGCCCGACTTTTTTGTAATAATAGTGAAAGGTATGGACATTATGTGCTAATTATCCCTTTAATAATTTATTTGGGACTCATTTGTACTTTTAAAAAAAGTTGGGACTATATTTGCAATTAATTTTTGTTTCCATTTGTTTTATTTAAAGGAAATGGTATTTTCGTCATTCCACAATTTTTAATTGAGAAATTAGATAAAAATAACATTTCACACAATGAAAGGTGAAAATGTCAAAGAATGAAAGGTAATGACGTTTTTCACAATAAGAGTGAAAGATGGTGACGTTTTGTGCTAATTGCCCTACTTTTTTCATTTGTATGCCACCATTCGAGAATATCAAATTATATATCCTTTCGCTTATCGTTCTTATGTATTACCCGTCAACCATTTCGAATATTCGAGACAATGTTAAAAGGACAAAATGCTAAAAGTTGCGAGGGCAAGCATTTTAATTTTACGTGTAGATATGATTTCTTTTGAAACTCTTACACTCGAGAAATCACGTTTCAATTAATACAACCAATTTTTAAATTTGGTTTGGATAAAGGCTTGGGTTTATCATTAGGGATTTTGATTTGGTAAAATTTTTTCTAATTTGGGGAATTTTTAATTTAATGTTTAGAAGAGGTGTTTCACAAATTAAATATAAGTTATCATTTTGTTTAAATGCCTTTTTAAATCTAAGTGGACAAATTAACATCGTTGAGTTGCCCATCAGGTTTTTGTCTCACACATGAAATTTTCCATCAATTTTGGATAACGGATTTGAAAAGAGTGACGGATGAGTAAACTTTTGAATATACAAGTGAGTGTAAGTAACAATTTTTTTATTTAGTGAGCAAGTAGTAATCTAGTATAAATTCAGTGAGCACTGATTTAATTAACTCGTTAAAAGTGACAGAAGAAAGAAATGTCGGTCAACATTTAAGCCTATAGGGAAGGTGGTAATATAATGAGAATTATTATACATGTACATCATGATTTACCATCCTGGTGTACATAATGTCTAAGTGGCATTTCATCATCATTGGCGAAGAACTTATTTTTCCACCCATCAATGATGAAAAATCACTTGGGTATTATGTATACCAATGTGTAAATTCTGATATACATGTAGTAAAACTCATTCAACAAACAATTTTTTTAGGGTTTCCCCCCTTTTCACACAAGTTTATACCAAATTAGAGTGAAATATTCATTTATCTAGATTCCAAATTTTAGCCCATTTTGTCAAAACTTCATTTCAATCAAATGTATAGATTCAAAACTTCTATTCACCTCTCATTTATATCAAAACATAAATAATTTACAAATTCTACCCAAACAGAGGCTTATTTTTTGCCCTTATTTTAAAAATTCATTTTCCTAAAATTTATTTTTAATCACATTTTATAATGAAATATATTTATATCTAATCTCATAATTTTTTTTGGCTTAATAGCAGGAAAACCCATACAATACTTGACAATGTGATATATACTCTTTATCTATTAGAAACTACATAAAACGTTCCTATTTGAAACATTGTGTGCGTAATACAACATTTGAGATGCGAAAAACCTCCATGTACAAACCTTAAAGTGCGATTAACCGTTCTACTATCCAATTTCGTTAGTTTAGCCTTAAAAATAGTAAAAATTGTCAAATTTAAAAATGAATAATTGCAATTGTGATCCCAAAACGTATAGAGTTGTACACTTGGAAAGATAGAAATATCACCATGTGAACATAGCATTAAGTTACAAATGAAACTCCCGAGGTATTAAAGGTTAATAGCATCTTTTAGACTCTGTTTGATTGCCACATTTTTCATGAAAAATGTCATATTCGAATAAAACGAATTCCACTTTAACCGTTTGATTGAAATGTGAAAATGGAAACCGAATTCTAAGATACAACCACTTTAAGCTATATATTTTTTATTCATGGAAAACGAATTCCTATGGGTTTGGTGGATTTTTATTCTTCAACTAACATGGAATTTGAATTCCTTTCGACATTTGCCTATCAAACGGACACTTAG
>CAIGRK010040652.1:0-13110 GCA_903798315.1 Fraxinus greggii | reverse complement strand
AATGGTAAGAGTACCAAAATGGTATGATGGGTTGGTCTGGGCAGGTTTGAGATGATTATAACGCAAATAGGTCAACAAAACTGCTCATATAGGGTGTGTTTGACACCCATTTTGGAGAAGAATAAATTCTAGAATAGTGATTAATGTGAAGAATGTGTGATGAAAAAGTAAGGAAAATTTTTGGGTTTATGTGTAATATTATTTTATTGATAGAATGTGTGGTTGGAATAGAGAAAGAGAAAAAGAATGTGAAAGAGAATGGATGTCAAACAGGCGCATACATATATATATATATATATATATATATATTGCAAGTATGTTCAGTATCAGGTGCTGGTCCTTGCTTGTTTTGGGGTTAAATTGGCGATGTTTATAATAACTGCTTAAAAGTGGCTATTTCCATAATAAGATTCCATGAATGGTCTACATCCAAGTTCACCATGTTTTATAAACATGCTAGACGATTTGCTTATGGAGAATGATTGAATTGAATTGATGTTTTCGGTCAACTCATTATCTTGTTTATGTAAATTGAAAAACTATTTTGCGAAATTGAATTCAAACAGAACATAAATGGATCCAAGGTGTAAGTTCTGTTTTATAATGAAGAAAATTAAACTTTTGTCTGGCTAATATATCCTTCTCCAGGCTGCCTGAACTCGTGTATTGCTTATAAAATTCCCCCTTTATAAATGACATTACCCAGTCAACTATCATAATTCTTGTTTCTACTCTTTTGCTCAAAATAATTGGAAATTATAGCTAGATGTAAAAAACACTGAGGCAAATGGCAGATGGTCATAAATGTTGTTTTTCTATTGACAACAGTCGTGCTTGCTCAATATTTTAACCAAAGGTCATCAGGTGCTATCTAATTTCACTTGTTAGCTGTAAGCTTATGATTTATTGGTTGCACTCTGTAGATTGGACTTCTGCTTCGAGCTATGGGTTACCCTCCTAGAACAAGAATATACTTGGCAGGTTCTGAAACCTTTGGGGGTCAAAGAGTTCTGATTCCTTTACGTGCCATGTACACCAACTTAGTGGATCGTACTTCTTTGTGCAGTAAACAAGAGCTGGCCAATGTGATTGGCCCAGAAAGTCCACTTCCTCTGGATTCTTTCCAAATTACTACTGTCAAAACCCCGAAGCAACTAAAAGAAGAGTGGGACAAGGTGGGCCCTCGTCCCAGGCCTCTTCCTCCACCTCCTGGCCGACCTATTTATCAACATGAGAAAGAAGGTTGGTATGGATGGATTACCGAAAAGGATTCAGAGCCGGATCCTTCGCCGATTGATTTACGGGAGCAAGCCCATCGTTTGCTCTGGGATGCTCTTGACTATATTGTCTCTGTTGAAGCTGATGCTTTCTTTCCTGGTTTTGATAATGATGGTAGTGGATGGCCAGATTTTTCAAGCTTGGTCATGGGGCATCGGCTATATGAGATGTCATCTACTAGAACATATCGACCAAACAGGTAAAAGGTTTAATTCGAAAAAGTTCTCCTATTTCCTATCTTTGTGCATATCATATTCATTCTTATTTGCCTTGGTTGTCATGCAAATATTTCTAGTTCTTTTTCTCCTTATAAAATAACCTGGTTGTTTGGTTTACTACAGAAAGTTTGATGTTTGACAAGGAATAAAGTTGTTTTTTTGAATTCGAATTAATTCTTGTTTTATGGTTTATATTTTGATTATCAGCCAAGATGCCAGGATCTTATCTATATGCTTTAGTGACGTACTAGGAATGAAGTTGTTTCATAGAATGAATGTTTTTTTTTTTTTTTCCAATGTGTCATATTTTGATTCTCAGCTAGGACGCTGAGTTCTTGTCTCTCTGCTTCAGAGAGGTACTAGGTTACAAGTCATATCAAGATGAGGTCTTTGTTATATCCATTGGCAGTGATGTAGTTTTAGTTGATGAAGCTAAGAGAGGGATAAGTCAATTTGGACCTTTGGAATCGAGAAAAAAGGTCTTCAGAACCTGAAGGTTTCATGTTTAGCAGAACTAATACTGAATTTATAGAATGATTTTTAGGCATAGCAAGGATGTGGATGATTAGTGGAGTCCCAATAAAGGAGTATTTTATTCAAAGAATAATTTCCTAAAGTAATTAGTTTGGTTGTCAATAAGAAAAAAGGTTGAAAGGGAATGAAATTAGGGTGCTTGAATGAAACAGAGAATTATCAATGAAATTTACATGATTGGAAGATACCCACCAAATTAAAAGTTACTCTAAATAATGGTGGTGTTGGACCAATTATACTTTTGTGGTACCGATTGTGGGCAAAGCACAATGCCCATCAGATGAATGCATGAGATGCGAAGGTATTTGGTAACATGGAGGCAATTGAGGAAAAACTTAAAAAATTACTTGCATGAATCGGCTTAAAAAATTACTTGCATGAATCGGCGACTATTATATAGACACAGTTCTTTTTCTATAAGAGATTGAGGTACAAACAAACAATAAGTTTGACATGGTTGAAAGATTTGAATGTATAGCGGCTTTTAGTAGATGTAGAGCTAGATCAAATGGAGGTATGCAAAGAATCATATTGTCAACCTTAAATTTGTTGGGAATGAGGCATAACTTCACGTGATTGTTTTTCCATATTTGACTTCAAACCTTTCATCTTCCTGTCTGTTAATGTTTTGGTGTGTGTTCATCTAAGCAGGAAATATCTCGCTAATCTCTTAAACAGTACCACCGATCATCTGTACCATCCCTCGCGCAATTGGACTCTCTCTGTACGGGAGCACCTCAACCGAAGCACAACAGAAGATGGCATTATGCAGGAATTTCAACCATCGAGATCAAAGTTGTTCCTTTCCCGCCCGATCCCAGAATGCTCATGTACAACTGTCAAGACTGCTGAGAATCTACATCCCGGCAAGAGCAGTAATCTCCATGTTCTGTTTGGAGGGAAGAGTGAGTGCCCCAAATGGATGGTTCAAGCTACAAAAACAGTTGGAACACAAGATAGCACTGATGATGAGAATGAAACACAAGAAGATGAAATCGATTTGGGACAGGAGGAATCAGATGGTAGTGGAGAAGGTGAATCAATACCATCCATGGAGCAGGATGAGGAAATGGATCCCGATGATTAAAATAGTGGTACAGATATCATCCTATGTTTCGAAGTTCATAGTCTTGTTGCTGCCATCAAGTCAAAGCATAAGCATGACAGATGAGTATATTTCCTTTGAGGGTAAATTGTTGATGCGGCTGTAGGAATCTTCCATACTGGTGCATTGCGAATTCTATAGAGTCCGAGTTATTGGAAACGGGTTCTTCTTACATAGTTTAAAGTAAATATGTGCAACCCACCTTCATTCGACATTTAGTGGTGGGGATTACGGTTGATTCCTCTTATAAATCCCCCCATTCCCCGCCGCCCTCTCTTTATCAGCATATAGAAGATCGGGAAGGTGTCTTGTTTTCCCCCAAAATTTTCCCATACACGAAACTCATACATCAGCTGTATAATTTCCCAGATTTTGAGAGCTATTTTGAAAAGATTACACTTGTTCATTTGCTTGTTATAATTATTCTTTGATTTTGTTTGGCCTCTCTTCCCCTTGGCATGTTTAGCATTGGTTGGTTTGGTTAAAAAATAGATTATTTGTAGGTTTTAAGAAATGAGGATCGAACACGAGTTTAATAAGTTGGACGGAAATGTAAAAGAGTTAAAAATTTGTGTTCATTGTATTGTACAATGTTGTCTTATACAGCGTACAGCGAGGCCTTTATTGCCTTTTACTTGTCTAATTTCGGTTGCATGCCCATTTGGACGATAAATACTGGCAATATTTTTTTTAACTCCTGTGCTTTGGGAGATGAATGCTAACAAGTAGAATGTTCTTGGGGTCCAAAGAGCCTTGCTTTATGACTTTAATCCGAGGAAAAAATTTCCTTGTAATAAAAGATAGGAGGGAAAAGAGCACGGGAGTTGCGGGAGTTTTCCGACTCTTCTTATTTTTGCTTGAGTCGTCCTTGACATTTTAAATTTGCAGCACTTCGATTTCAGAATCAATTGTCAAATTTGGTGTAGAAATTTCATTGGGTTCAAATTTAAAATATATGATAAATATTTCAGAAATTATATCCTTGAATTCTCTATTTTATCTAATGACAAACAATAGAAGTTGTTAACAAAAACTAAAGGATTGTGATCTAGACATGGAATAATTTTACTCGTACGTAATGTGGTTACATGATAATTTGCATACAATGATGTATTTTAAAGAGAGTGAGGATTTTTTTTATTTGATTGATAAAATTCTGATTCAATCATATCTTATCACATCATATATATGTAAACTATTATGTATATATAGCACAATTGCTAGATATGATATTCGCTTTCAAGATTTTCATAGTATACATAATGATAATATAGATGAGAGAAAAATATTATAATAACCGAAAACATCTATAATATTTTCTCCAATTTGCTATCATTAAAAGCATAAATTTTTAAAACGATTATGAGTTCGACGGTACATAATGAACCTCTTTAATATGTCATATCAAAAAAATTAACAAGAAGTTAAAAGAGAACATATTTGTTATTTTTGAAGCTATTAGACGATTTTGACATTTTCAATCTTTTTATAATCATCTTTAAATTGTTACAATCTCATAACACTTTTAAATGTTCACTAATAAATTTTTGCATATACACCAAAAGTAGATGGATAGTATTGAATAAAGGGAATATCGAAGTAAACTAATATAGCATCTGAACGATAAGTTGATATTTAATAACGATATTGATAGTAGATAATGATCCTCTTTAATATTTCAGGCCAAAAACAACTAACGACAAGACAAAGAGAACGTATTTATAATTTTCTGAATATATGCTCTATAGTAGATAATAAACCTCTTAAATATGTTATGCCGAAAACGACCAACGATAAGATAAAGAGAACCTCTTTAATATGTAATGCCCAAAAACGAGTAAGGACAAAATAAATATAAAGTATTTTTGATTTGACGTATTTATTATGCATAACACGTAATTTAATCTTTTATTTTTTTATTTTTGTATATTAATCATGCTACATATTTTATCCAGAAATACAAATTTATTCTTTCAGACCTTAATGTTTCCATCATTTTTAATTTCAAAATTTGAAAAAAAAAATTTCTCTTAAAAATACGGTTGACTCTAACATAAATAAGTGCTTTTTTTTTCCTTCACTTGATTGTCAGAATAAATTTTTATATTTTGTTTATTTTATTCCCGTATCATGTATATGAGTAACTATTTTCACATTTTTAGGAAAATTTGCAATAGAGACTTGAAACATTTCAAAAATGTGTTATCAGGTATCAAACCTTCTAATCTTAACACCTACACACCAAAATTTGATAATAAATGTGCGTCTAGAGGACCTCTAAACAATTCTTATCATAATGATCATTAATTGACCAAAAGTCAAGCGTTTGATCAATTTTTAGAAAAAGGTAAAATGATTACTCTATTTTTTTCATGTAAAATAATTAAAATAATCAAATAAAAAGAAAAAGAAAAAGAGAAAAGAGAAAATAAAAAAGAGAGAGATAGTTCATCATCTTTTTTGTCCACAACCACGCCTAAAACCAATAGTGACAAAGGAGTTTTTGAGCAGTGGATGGGCGAATTAATTGTTTCAATAATCGTCCAACTTATATTATGATCACAGTTTACTCACTAAATTTTAAAGTCCTTTACGGTGCTCACTGAACTTTGTTTGTTTGCACTCCATCTGCCACTCTAAAAAATTCGTTTCTTTATTCGCTGACGTGTCTAATAGAAATTTGACGTGATAAGTTACGACCGTTAAAAAAATTACAACTCCACCAAACTATTGTTTCGATCTGAGGCTGGAAATATCATTCTTTTACAAACATCATTTTTCTAATTTAAACGTCTATAGTGCAAAAATAGGTTTCAATCTGAGGCTGGAAATCTGAGGCATAACTTATTTTACTGGAAATTAATTTGTGAAAACACTTTGTTTATAATTCACTCATTGACTTATAATTGCATCCAATTGATCATAAGTGATCTTCAATCATCATTTTATATTTAGAATCAACTATTGTATATTTGAACTTTGATCCGTGAACTTAGATTTCTTGCAATTTCACCCTTTTCTCGTTCATTGTGTCCAATTTCGTCAACTTCATCGATCTTTACCTAACAAAAACAATATACATAAAATTAGGTCATAATTCATTAAAATATCCAACAAATACTTTAATTTAAAGGCTTAAATAAGAGTACAAAATGCACTTATCATTAGGTTTTTTGGCACTGAAATTGGGGACATTTTATTGGATATTAAAGAAGTTCATTAGCGTGTGAAAGTCACGTTTCACGTATGGTAATTTTTGTGAGTTGATGGTTTGGCGAAGTCGTAATTTTTTTAATGATTGTAATTTACCCGTTGAATTTTCATGCAGAAATTTGCAACAAAGTGAACAAAATATGACAGATGATGAATGATGTGCAATATCTTAAAGATGAGTGATCATTGAGATACAATTTGAAGTTTGATGAGTTAACTATGACCAAATGTAATTTAGATGAGTAATGAAACAATGGTTTTGTTGCGTTGTAATTTTTTTAACGGTTGCAACTCGCCACAACAATTTTTTGTTAGCTACGTCAACGAAAAATGTAACAAATTTTTAAAGGGTGATGGATGGAGTGCATACAGATAAAGTTAAGTGAGTACAGTGAAATACTTTGAAATTTAATGAGTAAATCGTAATCATGATATAAAATTGGATGATTATTGAAACAATTAACACGTGGATAAATTCCTTTTTTAATGATTTTCATTATTTCAAATTATTTTTTTAATTTGGTTTCTAAAATTATTATAAAGGGTGGTTACATTGTCACCAAAAATTTTATTTGATACATTACATTTTAAATTGCAGTTAAATTTTTCAATCTTTGCTCATTATAATAATATTTTCTTAACTATTTTCCACCAAATTTTTATTTTCAACCTTCCATTAATTAGTAAGTTTCATCGTTGATGATAATTTATATATCAAAATATTTTATTTTCATACTTTGAAATGAGGAAAACAAATATTTTTTAACACTTTTTATTTTTTAGAAAATATGATTAAAAATAAGTTATTTTACGCCATTTCAACGGACTTTTGGACATAAAATTATTTTCAACTACAAAATGGGTTAACTAATGAAAAATTTAAGGATAAAAATGACATGACAAATCGTTAGGGATAAAAGTACTATAATGAGTAAATATTAAGAACCTCAAGTATTGTTAAAATATAGTGTAAGAAATAAAAATTGTGGCATGAATATAGTCACCCTTGTTATAATTGCTTTTAATAGTGAAAACTTGAAGTGTCATTTCCACAAAGGTTAGGGATTACACTGATAAAAATCAAATGTTCAGAATCTATTTGCACCATTTGAAAAGATTAGGGACCCCAACTATAGTTCTCCAAAAAATAAACCCTCAAAATTTCCAAAATACACGTGGCAGCCAAACACGCAGTTCAAGTGCGTACAAATTCCTTACCAAGTTGTACTTTACACTTAACAACGTTGTACCTTGTTCTCGCGGGTGCGTCAACAAGATAAAACCTTCATATTTACATCGGTGTCCCTCCCTCCCCTCTCTCTAAAAACCGTTTGCTGACACCGCCCCGCGATTTCTCTCTCTAAAAGCATACTAACAGATAAATTTATACATACATAACTACATGTGAGATGTATTCTATGTTCTTTTTATCTATAAACAAGTTGGTTAATTTTTTCAGGCGTTTTAGTTTCTTCTGAATTTTCTTCAGGTACGATCCCTGCTTCCATCTTTTTCTACGGTTTGTAATAAATTTTCATTAAGCGTGTATGTATGAATCGGCATTGGGATTTAGAGTTCTTAAATTAGGGTTTCTAGACTAGGGTTTTTGGTTTCTCAATGGGGGCTCGCCTTCGGCGTTTGTTTGTATTAATTTCTATCCGTATAGTCTACAACCTCGAAATTAGTTTTTTTTTTCTTTTTAATTTTTCTACGTTTTTTGAATTATTAAATGTATGTGTGCGCAATGTATGTATGTATATCTGTGTGTGTGTGTGCGCGCGTGCTGTTTTCTATGTGGTTTTGTGAGAAAAATGGAGTAATGAATAGTATATTTTGGAGAATGTATGATTATAATTTAAAGTAACTTTATTGGTTTGTGTGTAGAATATTTTATTAGGTGAATATGTGGTGAAGAATCTTACTGTAGCAAACAATGTTTTAGATTAATGGCAGACAAACAGGGGCTTATTTAATTATACATTAAGGATGATTACATAAGTATATGCCATCCAGTTACTGTGTTTTGAGAATTCCCTCCCCAAAACAATGCAAGTAGCATTGGAAGGAAGAATACAGTATAGCCACATCCTCTTATGATCATGCTTTGAGCATGTTTGACTAAGCTTAAAAGTTCGTTTTAGAAAAATTATGTTATGCAAAGAGAAGCTTAAAAGTATTTTGAATTCTTTTCAGGATTAGCTAAAATGTTGTCTCTTAGTAAAATTAACACCATTATAAGTACTTTTTGAGTTGGATGTTTCACCGTTGAGCAGTTAAAGTAGTTATTCGAGTCTTATTTACATCATAGATAAAATTTTGCACTTAAGTAAGCATTTTAGTCTTGTTTACGTCGTAGATAAATCATCTTTGTTGAGTTATACATATCTTTCATGCATCAATTATTCCTCAGTTTCTCTTCTTTTTATATGCATTTTATGTATTAATTCATGTATGCCATGAGAGGCATTAAACATAAGAGTTTGGGAGAAACTTATACAGGTTTACTACATGTTATTGTAAAAATACGATTCTTTAATTAGTTTCCAGATGTTGAAGCTGTGAATTTCTCCAGTTAGTATATTTTCATGGGTAGTGTTTCTATAAATTGGGTTTTTTCCAGCTGTGGGTTCCATTTCCTTATCTGTATCTTTTTATTTGTTAGGATCAGATGTCGCTGCCATGAATTTCTTTGGAAAGAGCCTTTCATGACTCCGGGTTCTACTTGTAGGACATTGTTGTATTGTCATTGCTGTTGAGATTTCTAATTTTATCAGAAAAATCTGGTAAATCAGTAATATGCTTACTGAGATATCAGTACGTAAAAATGTTTGTGATCTCAAGGAAGGATCTCCTGTTATCAGTCATAATTGTGACAGCGGTATATTATCTGTTTCTCCACAATTGTCTGAGTCCTCCCATGTGAGAGCAGAGCCATCCGTACACATGGCCACATTAGATCTTTCAGGTGCGGATCTCCTTCTTGCTGCTTTTGACTCTTTAAGCTTTGTCGAGAATCCTGGGCATAGAGCTGATGAAGCAAAAGATACTGTCAAATTTGATGCTCCTAATTCTTGTGTCGAAGTCGATCCATCTAGACAGCAAGACAGCGAGGTAAAATATTATTCCGAGTCTGTTCATGTAGCTGATTCATCTTTGCAGAAGGATTGTGAAGGCCAAGATGTGGTTAAAGTTGATGATGTTTCTGAAACAAAACCTCTAATTGTGTATTCTTCTCGGAGGAGGAGCGGGCGCAACCTTAAATTAAATCAAAACAATGAGGAGCATAAACCAGATGGAAAATGCAGGCGAACAGCTAAAAAGAACAAAATACTGGATTCGATTTCCTTGCAAATTTCAAGGAGGAGGAGAAGTGCATTCTGCAAACGTGCTCGTTCCTCAGTTTGGGGATCTCTGGGAAATATAATCCACGGTTTTGAAGTGAATGTTGGGCTTGACATGAATTTAAATAATGGGACAGGACCAAAGAGGGCAAAAGATGGTCTAGTGAATGGAAGGAGGGCTATAAATTCAAAAAAACCAATGGGAAAAAGCTGCACTACAACTAGTAATATCTCTTTGAAGGTTAAAATTGGAAAAACAAAGGGCCAGTACTATTCAAAAAGTAATTATGTTGAAAATCTTCATGAAAAAGAGAAAAATATTTCCCGTTTATTCAAGGGTATTGAAAACGAGTTGGAGGAAGGGGTGGCTAGAAATATAGGTTTGCCATGTAAAGTAAATTTGGAGAAGTTAACCTTGTCTGATGCTTCTATGTTTAATATACACCTTGATGACAAGGACATTGTTGATAATCCGTCTGCTTGCCTTTCAGTAGATCCTCGGGGAATTATTAGCCAGGAGGAGGTTGATAAATTGGGAGTACCAAATAATAATAGGTGTTCAGATCCAGGAACTTCACCTGATTCAGAAGTTATAAACTCAGTTCCTGATTTTCGAATTTTTGGAGAAGGTTTGAAAAATATGCACGATGTTCCAAATTTGTCAAAGGCATACGTTTCCTCTGGAGAGGTTGTAAGTTTGAGTTTGCCACCAAAGAGCACTAAGAAAGGAAAAAAGAGAGGAAAGCGCCCTCAGGCAGGTGACTGCAGTGTGGAAAGCAAGCTATTTAGTTCTGAAATCATGAATAATGCTCGAGACTCTGTGGAACTTGGACATGGACACAGATTAAGTGATGAGTCTTACCATATTGATGCTTCCGTGAACACAGCTGGAAAAGCATGTTTGGACTCATCTCGCACTGAGGGAGTTTCTGGAGATCCTATGCATTTTTCAAGATTTGCTGACACGGGAACCTCTTGTGAAGCATCAAAAGTCCAGACCAATAAGGATATTAATCCTTCCACACTTGTGAGTGCAGTTGAGTTGTCAGAGTCAGAGATATGCAAGGAACTATTTCCTTCTAACAAGGGGCAAAAAATTCCTGAAAATTCTAGAGAAAATGGAGGAAGCAAGAGTAGGTCTGGGGTTTTGGATCTACCCATCAAGAAAAGAAATGCTTCCAGAAAGAAGGGAAGCCAATGCCATTCAGTTGCTAATCACGATGTTAAGGAGGGTGGTGATTGCTGCATCTTCACTGGAGTGGAAGCAGGTATTGTAATAAGTCTGGATATAGACATTACGTGGACGAGTGATCCTCCCCTCGTAGATCCAGAAAAAGGAAAAGAATCAGAAGTTTCAAATCAGAAGTTTCAACTTCCTTATTAATGAAGTATTAGATGATTAGACCTCTTTCATACCATAATTATTTTGTAGGAAATCAATTATCGTCTGATCCCGGGGAAAGTGGATGTGCAAGCCAAAGATCAAGTGGAGAGACACACAACTTAGAACTTTTTCCTTGTGGGGAAAGGGAGTGTACAGTTCCAGCGAGGAGCGCATGGGTACTTTGTGATGATTGTGATAAATGGAGGCGAATACCTGCTACACTTGCAGATCAAATTGAAGAAGCAAACTGCAGATGGTAAACAATCGTGTCTGTTGCACTTGAGCTTTGCAGTTATGCTATAAATCTTACCATGATATACGCATCTTTCAGTAAAACAGAATCCAAGATATCCCCTAATGCCAACATCTTAATTGACAGCTTCTTTATTATTACAAGGATTATCTTACAAAGCAGTGCATATTGTATCAATCTGGTCCAGTTGAGCTGTCTTTGTCGATTTATTGCTTCTACAAGAATTCAAAGTATCATTACTCTTTTGGCAATTAAAATTTGTACTGTTGAATGATATATATAACTTGCTCATGTTTAAAATGGAAGTTTCAGAAAGAGGAAATAAAAAAGAAATCTTCTTATAGAACTCTGTCAGGATTGCTTCTTCAATTTTATGGTTTTATTGGTTTTACTTGTCGACTCTTGTTAATTGCATGAAGATAGGTTACTCCAAAATTTGATGACTAATGAGTTTAAAGAAATGTTCTTGGTGGAAAAAGAATGGAATGTACGTTCAAATAGTATTGTTGGTAAACCAATTTTACTAGCAAGACTGGATCAAATAGCTAATATCCTCTTTGTTTTTGGTCTCTGATTCATATGAAAGGACCTGCAAGGATAACAAGGATAAAAAATTTTCTGACTGCTCAATTCCACAAGAGAAGTCAGATGCAGATATCAATAAGGAGCTGGCTATATCTGATGCTTCATGTGACGATGACGCCTTCATGAAGTCTAACCAAAATCAATCAACTGGTATTTAATCATTACAATGATGTGACAGCATAAAGATTTCTGCATTTGAATTTCGAATGCATTTTATGGTGATCTCTTCCTTAGTTCCTTGCTTTATGTCTGATATAAGTTTGTGTTTTGCAGTTGCTCAACATTCATCTTGGACGCTTATCAAGTCAAACTTGTTTCTGCATCGCAGTCGCAAAACCCAAACCATTGATGAGGTAAACACTCATCTGTGTCTTTTTTAATTTCGAATCTCAAAATTTACTTTACATATATCTCGTGGATAGTTTCAGTTTTTTTAGGTGAATTTGTGTGTACAACAAAAATATCTTTTTTTTTTTTTTTGGGTAGAATTGACTGATTATATTGATTAAAAAATATGCCTTGTCCTGCCTTTTAATGGTTAGCGATGTAGATATTAGTGGTCCGGTGATATTTCAGGACCTGTCAAGCAATTTGTGACTTTATAATTGTATTGACAGGACAATTGGAGATTGATATGATGCTTTTGACAAGTCAATGATTTTATGAGTTGTGTCAGCAGATCCCAGCGTATGGGATCTGCAGGCATGAAAAGTGCCAACATTTTAGAGTGTGATTTTATATTCTTTAGAACACGAGTGGTTGCTAAGAATCATTAATTTGAATAAACTAGCCAAAACTGTGATGCTCCATTTCTCAGCAATATGATTTGAACATTGGATGCTCCAAGCTTCCTTTCACCTCGTGCTTAAGAATTTTGTGAATGTTCACATTTTTATTTTTTTTTGGGGAATTCTTTGACTCAGTATCATAGTTTGCACGGGACCAACTACTCAAATATCAAAAAAGTGTAAGACTGTAAGCAGTGCGCAAAAATGATATATTAAGGATAGTACTGTGTCTGAATAATGTGGTCTCTCTGTCTGTTTGGTTGATGTTTACCTTTATTTGCTTGTCTGTATATGAACACGAGTATTTGAAACCTGAATGACATTACAGTTGATCCTACGCATTTCAAATTTAGTTTTTAATCTGTCAAGTCTTTTTTATTCCTTACAGATAATGGTTTGCCATTGCAAACC
>CAIGRK010040636.1:0-10804 GCA_903798315.1 Fraxinus greggii | reverse complement strand
TTAGATTAATGGAATGATGTTTTTCTCACCAAAACATAATTACAGAATGAAACTTGTAAGCCAGAATATGATTGATCTCTCAAAGATGAAGCTCTCTCAATGTTCAACCTTAGAAAATCACGTTCAGATGTGTTTTGGTATTTATAGATAGGTTAGAAAAGTGATGAGCTGGGGAAAAAGCCTTTCAATCGCTAAATTAAAATTTTCGGGACAGCACTGTCGCTCGAGCGAGGGATCAGCGACAGTGGAGCGATAGACTGTCACTCAAGCGAAGAAGGGGCGACGTTGAGCGACGGAGGTTCTGTTTGTAATGCTCGAGTCAAGTCATGGCGACAGTCTAGTGAAGATCCGCATCGTATTTTCTTTCTTCTCACATACTCGAACCCTAAACCTAATCNCTCTCAATGTTCAACCTTAGAAAATCACGTTCAGATGTGTTTTGGTATTTATAGATAGGTTAGAAAAGTGATGAGCTGGGGAAAAAGCCTTTCAATCGCTAAATTAAAATTTTCGGGACAGCACTGTCGCTCGAGCGAGGGATCAGCGACAGTGGAGCGATAGACTGTCACTCAAGCGAAGAAGGGGCGACGTTGAGCGACGGAGGTTCTGTTTGTAATGCTCGAGTCAAGTCATGGCGACAGTCTAGTGAAGATCCGCATCGTATTTTCTTTCTTCTCACATACTCGAACCCTAAACCTAATCAACCTATTTTCATCTAATTTCACATGACTCCTTGACTTCTTAAAACATTTACAATTGTGTCCCTTTTGTTTACAGAATTGTCAATTGCATAATTAAAAACCTAAAAAATTAAAGTAAATTAAATTAAATTAAATCTAACAGAAGGTTAATATATTCAAAGCACATCCAGAATATTAAATAAAAGCGAGAGATTCATTTATTTTTCTAGCTCTATTTCTGCATAATTTCTACAACTATAAACTAATGTTAAATTTCTTTATTTTTTAATTTTAGCAAATAGAATATAATGGGTCTTAACAATGCTCGACCATCAATGTTTTAAGTTTGTAGAGTTCTGATTGTGGATAATTCTCTCGATGGGCATCGTTTTGTCCAAATTTATTCGATTCCAAATTTAAATTTTGAACTTTGGTCATATATGTTAAAACAATTATCTTTGCTCCAATAAAAGAGAATGGAGGTAAAAAATATTTAGAGGCATTTGACATAGTCGAATTGAGGAGAAATATTTGAAAGACGATATGACGGGTTAATTAACTAATTGGTCACTGAACTTTACGTAAGGTTTTCAAGAAATCACTGTACTACGAAAGTTTCTCCGTTAGTCACTGAACTTTACAAATATAATCCCATCCATCATATAGAGCTTCAAAAGTTTCCCCATTAGTCATTGAACTTTACAAAATATAATAACATCCATCACTCAGTAATTAATGGGGAAACGTTTGAAGTTCAACTACTCTTTGGAAACCTTATGCAAAGTTCAATGACCAATCAGGTAATTAATGTTGACCAACGGTTGATTTTAATCTTAAAATTTTTATTATAACAAACAAGTTAATCTTATTTACTAACAAGTTGAATTCAAGTGATTATAGTTTTTCAAAGCATGCTGTAACGACCCGTCGGAGCCGTTATCATATCGTACGTACTGTCCGCTTTGAGAGAGCCTTAGCCTATCTTACCTATCATGGATTTCTAACGCGTCCCTCAGGATTCGAACAGAAGACATCCATCATATGTGAGACTTAAGTTGAATCCTGGTACCAATTGAGCAAGTTGCCTAGTTGGTACCTGGATTTAACTTAAGTCTCCCATATGATAGAAGTCCTGTGTTCGAATCCTAGGGGACGCGTCAGAAATCCGTGATTGGTAAGATGGGCCTAGGCTCTCCCGTAACGGACAGTACGTATAATATGATAACGATTCCTGCGTAATGTCGGGTCGTTACACATTCAATGGAAAATTGATCACTAGCCGTCAAAAGATCAAAAGCTATCATCACAAATCAGACTCATGAAAGAAGTTACGATCGAAATCACACATTCAAGAACTTAAGAGCCAAATTTCAGAGCAAGATCAAGGACTTAATTTCTTAGATAAAGTGTAAAGGTACTAACACTTTGATATTTGTAATGAATGCATAAACTCAAAATCTTGCTATGCATTAAAAATAATTTTGTGCATTAAAAGTTATTCTAAAAGGTAAAATAACTTTTAAAAATGATAATTGGACATAAAAATATTGTTTTATCTTGAAAAATTAGTCAAAAATACTTTCCAAAAGTCCATGCCTTTCAAAACTTTCAAATAAGAACAAACAAGGCCAAAATGTAAAAAATACCGACCGGTGGGATGACGAGGTTGACAGGCCAAAAGAGGCAGCTGACCGAAAGTTTCCAACGGTCCAAAATTTGATCGTTCCAATCTCAAATTTTTACTATACAAACGACTATATTGGTCATTTGGACAAGAGGCAATCGACCGGACGAGTCATCTTAACTCCCAGATTTTTTTGACGTTTTGAACTCTATAAAAACTCTACTTCTTGCATTAAATAAAACATTCTTCAAGAGCATCAAATTGAGATATCTTTTTGAGAGATTTCATCAAATTTATATTTGCATTCATTTCATTTATTTTTTATATAAAAAAAATTGATTGATTCAAGTTCTTGAATCATCATCTTCATCAAATGCTTTCATCTCTCTTTTTGTACTTGACTTATTTCTATTACTCATAAAAGCGAGAAATACATTGAAGAAGATCTTTGAAGTTACATTGCGTATATTTCTTCTACTACTTCATATTGAAAACTTTGATTGATTGAATCAAACTTGTAAATTCATCATATTCATCATAATTTCTCATCTTTTTCTTAGTACTTAATTTATTACAATTATTCATTAAAAGAGATATATATTTTGAGAAGATTTTTGAACTTATATCGCATTTTTTTCATACTCTCATTGAAAAATTTTGATTCGTTGAATCAAATTTCTAATTATTATATATATCAAATTTTTTATTCTAACACTTAAACTATCATTTATTGCTATTCATTGAATCGTTAGTCTCTTTTAGTACTTCATTTGTTTGTATTATTTATCAAGAGATGAATTCCATTCTAAAATCACTTTGATAAAGTGTGGATTATATTAAAGTCCCGTAAAGATCAACATTGTATAAGGATATGTGCTTCTTATTGCAAGTCATCATGTAGGTCATATAGAGATTTTGTAAAACTCAATAATATGAGTCATATTGAGGTCCCGTTAAAGCTCAATAGTGGGTCATGTTGAGCTCCCTTTAAATTCAACATTGTATAAGGATCAATGCTCATTATTTGTAAGTTATTGGAAACGTTGTAAAGGGTAGGATTGAGCCATAAGTTAATCAACATAGTGAAAAGGCCTTGCTCGTGTCGGAAGCTTGGTAACGGAGGACGTAGATCATTACTTTGGATCAAACATCATTTGCATCATCTCTCCCCATTTCTTATCGATTTCATATTTGTGCTTATTATTTCAATTGATCTATTTAGTCTTTCCATAAATTTAAATTAATTATTCAAAAAGTTTTTAAAAATCAATTCACCCCCTTCTTGATTAGTTGTTATTTGGCTTTCACTTGGTATCAGAGTAAAGTGCTCATTTTGAAATTAAGATTCTACAATCTCGAGCAATGGCTAATTACATTTATCAAAATCTTGAGGGCATTCTACAAATTATCTTCATTTATTTGACGGTACTCATTTTAACTATTGTAAGGCTAGAATGATGATATTTATCCAATCAATAGATTATATTATTTGGAAAGTAATTGAATTTGGTCCCTGTGTGCATAAAAAGTTATTAAAGAGGATATAAAAACAGATCAAATAATTTCTAAAGTTAGATATGAATGAATATAATGAAGATCATAAAAAAAAAATTGTCTTTAAATGCTAGAGAAAAAATCTACTTTATTGTATTTTAGATATAAATGAATTTAATTGTATTAGTATATATGATTCCATTTATGATATTTTGCACACTTTAGAAATTACTCATGTTGGAACTAGCAAAGTGAAAGAAACTAAAATAAATCTCTTAGTTAACGATTTTGAGAATTTCTTTATGAAAGAGAATGAACCGATTGTTGACATAATTACTCGTTTTATTGATATTGTTAATGGCCTTAAAGGCTTTGATTGAAAATTCACTAATGGTGAACTTGTGAGTAAAATACTAAGGTCACTCTCGGAGAATAGAGTTCATTGAGAATGTTGATAGATAACACCAAAGATATCAACACCAAGAATAGGAAAGGCGCCAAATTGCTTTAAATTTCGTAGTTGATGAAGGGCAACGAAAATATGAATGATGAAGAACTTGATGATCTAGTTCTTCTTGTTAAGAAATGAAAAAGTTTCTACAACAATTGTCGATTCCAAAAGGAAGATGTAAAGGGCAAAGTGAAGAATATATTTATAAAAAAGAAAGCACTTCAATTAACATGGGATGACAGTAATGATGATGACCATGAAGAAGATGGAAAGTCAAGAGGAAATTGCCAACATGTGCTTCATAGCTATTGATGATGAGGTAAATTCAAATGAAAATCATTCATATGATGAATTATCTACCTCTTATAATGAAATTCTTGAAAATTTTGAAAAACACGCTTTAAATCATTCGGTCCTTAAAAAGAAGAATTCTTTATTGAAAATTGAGGTAAACGAACTTTTGGGAATTCCAAATGAGTTTGAAAATGGAAAAGACGATTACAATTCTTTAATAAAGTAGAATTCCTCTTTGCAATAAAAGATTTTAGATTTGACACAAATTGTACACAAATTTATTTTAGGCAAGAAAAATTTTAATTTAATGCTTGTTGAACAAAAATATATTTTTGATAAAAGAGGAATTGGATACAAACTATTTTTAAAACAAGAGTCACTTGAAAATTTCTTTGTTAAAGCCTCTACTTCCCCCATTTCAAATGTAATTTTCGTGATAAAAATGGCCATGTAACGTTTTATTATTCTATCAAAAAGAGATTATATTTTGAAGACAACTACAAGTGGATTCAAAAGCCGCTAACGCTAACTCCCAATGACCCAAGGTTGTATGGGTATCAAAGATAAAAAATTGAATTATTTTTTTGTAGGTACCAAATAATATAAAGAACAAATAGACCTTGGATAGTGGATGCTCAAATCACATGACCGAAAATCAAGCTTTGCTGACAAGTTTCAAAATAAAGGATGGTGGTCATGATACTTTTGGAGATAATGCCAAACGAAAAATCAACGACATTTAAATTATTGGTTATCATTCATCTCCATTTATTGAAAATGTTCTCTTAGTAGATAACATTAAACATAATCTACTTACTATTAGTCAATTGTGTGGTGATATTATCATATTAAATTTGATTCTTCTAAATGCCTTATTGAAGATACTCTATCAAAAGAGGTGATATTTATAGGAAGCCGAAATAAGGATGTTTATTCATAAACACTAAATCTGAATGTGGAGAAAAATGTTTATCAAATTTAAAATATGATACTTGGTTACGGCATAGAAGATTATATTATGTTAGCATGGACCCACTTTCAAAATTTCCAAGAATTGTTTTGTTAAAAGTTTGTCAAATTTGAAATTTGAGAAAGACAAAATTTGTGATGTATGGAAAACAAGTAAATAGTTCTTCTTCAACTGCAAAATCCTTTTTACTTCTCCACATAAATATTTTTGAACCATCTAGAATTTCAACTTTAAATGGTAAACACTATGCTTTCGTCATTATTAATGACTTTTCTAAGTTTACTTGAGTCCTATGTTTGAACTTAAAAGATGGAGTTTTGAATACATTTGAACATTCAAAATAAAAGTGGATACACTATTACTACAATTAGAAGAGATCATGGTGGAGAATTTGAAAAAACTAAACTAAACTAAAATAAAATAAAATAAATAAAAATGTATTTTATGATTTTTGCAAAAAAAACTTATGGCTATGTACATAATCTCTCGACTACTAGAACATTTCAATAGAATGTAGTAGAAATGAAGAATCACACATTGTAAGATATAGCTCATACTATGAAAATGGTTTACTACAATATTTTTTAGTCAGGGCCATTACTTCCGTTTGCTATATTATAAATAGAATTTTTGATGAGTTGAATAAAATCAAAAAACTCCCTATTAACTTTTTGAAAAATGGATTTCTCAATATCGGTTACTTTAAAGTGTTTGGGTGTAAATATTTTATCTTGAATACTAAAGAAAATTTGGAAAAATTTGATTCAAAGTTTAATATTGGAATATTTCTTGAATATTCATTGACTAGCAAAACTTATAGAGTTTTCTTTTTTTTTAACAAAAGAAATTTAATCATTGATGAATCCATGTATGTAACATTTGATGAAATCAATCCTCTTGATCAAGAGAAGGGTCTGAAGATTCTTTTTGAGCAAACGAACATTCAAAATCAAAACAAAGAAGATCTTAAAAATGTTGAAGATCAACATGAGGAAGAAGCTAATGTACAACAAGATGAAGACGAATCTTCCGAAGTACAAGTGATCAATCTCTACCTAAGTAATGGAATCAAACAAAATACATCATGAACATACTCACTCCAATGAACTTATGAATCAAATTGGACAAAGATGATCAATGTACTTTCATAGACATAACAAAATATCAAGGTATGATCAGATCTCCCATTTGCTTAATTGTCAGTAGACTCCATATTATATTTAGTGTGTGATCATATGATAGATGTCAACCTAATACTTAAGAATCACCTTAGTGCAGGAAAATGAATTTTTAGATATCTTAATGGCACTAAGATATGACATCTAGGGTATCCTAAAGGCACCCAAAAGGAGGATATTGTATTAGAATTTGTGAATATGGATTTTCGTTAAATCTCAAACACTTGATAGATTTTCATATATTCAAAGAGGTTTTAGAATTATTGATGAATTTGACGTATGTGGCTAAATTGAATTCTCATATGATTGATTATATGTGCATAATTGGTTGGAATTTATTTAAATTTTATCCAAATTATTTTGCTTTTGTCATTTCGTCACTCATGTTTTGATTAAGATTTTTACTATGAAGTAATTATTATCCTTTTGTTTAAACTTGTATATATTTGGTATGTTGTGTTTAATTGAGGGAGAATATTATTGTTTCCTATGGTTGATTTAACGTGCCATACTCTCGCTCTCATATGTGCTACCTTTTTTGCTTATGTCAAGAAGGGGAAAATTGAGCAATATAAATTTGAAAAGCATTAAAAAGGGGGAAGATGTGTGAGATGATATACTTTGAATGATTGAATGATATATTTTGAATCATCTATTAATTGATTTGTTTTAAATGGATGGTGATTGATTTGTAAAAGATGGTGGAAATATATGGATTACATGTAAAATTTAAGATTTATATTCCTTATCAATTTTTTAATATTAATTTGTAAATCATCTTATTTGTCATAATCAAAAAGAAGGAAATTGTTAACTTATAGTTAATTATAACCTTAAATTTTTTTATTATAAAAAAATAAGTTAATCTTATTTACTAACAAGTTAAATTCAAGTAATTATAGTTTTTCAAAGCATGCAATGGAAAATTGATCAATAGTCGTCAAAAGATCAAAAGCTATCATCACAAATCAAACTCATGAAGGAAGTTAAGATCGAAGTCACACGTTGAAGAACTTAAGAGCCAAACTTCAGAACAAGATCAAGGACTTGATTTCTTAGATAAAGTGTGAAAATACTATCACTTTGATATTTGGTAATGATTGCTTAAATTCAAAATATTTATATGTATTAAAAATCATTCTAATGCAATTATTTATCAAATATAAAAATGACGTTTAAAAATGATATTTGGACTTGAAAATATTTTTTATTTTGAAAAGTTAGTTAAAAATACTTTCCAAAAATCCACATCTTTCAAAACCTTTGAACCTTTGAATCAAAACAAACGGCACCGAAACGTAAGAAAAAGAACTGACGGGCGGTCGATCTGAAGTTTTTAACGGTCCAAAATTTGACCATTCTGATATAAGATTTTTACGATAAAAATAGCTATATTGTTCATCCGGACAAGATACGATCGACCGGATGAATCATCTAAACTCCCATATTTTTTTAACGTTTTGAACTCTATAAATGCTTTTACTTAGGGGTGGGCATGTGTTGAGTTGGGTTGGGTTGGGTTGATTTTTGCCTCAACCCAAACCCAACCCAACATGATCGGTTTGATCATAATTTAACACAACCCAACCCGTGCACAAGTTGAAACCCAACCCAACCCAATTATTTATCAGTCGAGTTAGGTCGGGTTGGGTCGGTCGGTTTTGGACAACTTGTCAACAAAGATTAAAGTAGGCTGGTCGGATTGGGCGAATTTACAATTCACTCATATAATATTAGGTCTCCATAATTGCAATAAACAAAAAATTTGAATTATTTTGGCACTTCATGCCCGGAAATTTTACATGGACGAATTGATATTAAATTTTATGAAGCCAGTAAATGTTTTTGGCAATTAAAATGTTCATTGTGTTGAATGTGTATTTGCTTATACTGGTTTTCGTAAAATGCATTCTATCCAAATCTTATAATATAATTTTAAGAGTTTTCAAGAAATATCATAACACTTATAAAGTTCATAAATAGGATAGGGTTGGGTTGGATGGGTTTATTCGATTTTTATGAGTTAACTCATAACCTGACCCAACCCACCCAACCCATGTAAAAAAAACAAAAAAATCGACCAAAACCGGTCGGGTTTGTTCGGGTTGGACGGTTTTGGCGGGTTCAGTCAGGTTTTGCCCATCCCTATTTCTACTTGCTACATTCAATGCAACATTTTTCAAGAGCATCAAAGCGAGATATCTTTTGAGAGATTTCTTTAAGCTTACATTTGCATTTATTTCATTTAATTCTTCATATAAATTTTTTTTGATTTATTCAAACTCTTTAATCATCATTTTCATCTCTTTTTTTGTACTTAGCTTACTTCTATTACTCATAAAAGAGAGACATATTTTGAAGAAGATCTTTGAACTTACATTGCATATATTTCTTCTTCTACTTCATATTGAAAATTTTCATTGATTGAATCAAACTTGTAAAATCATCATATTTATCAAAGTTTCTCATCTTTTTCTTGGTACATAATTTATTAAAATCATTCATTAAAAGTGATATATATATTTTGAGAAGATTTTTGAACTTATATTGCATTTATTTCTTCTTCATCTTCTCATTGAAAATTTTTGATTGATTGAATCAAATTTCTAATTATTATATACATCAAAGTTTTTCATCCAACACTTGAGCTATTATTTATTGCTATTCATTGAAGTGTTAGCTTATCTTAGCACTTAACTTGTTTGTATTATTTATCAAGAGATGAATTTCATTGTAAAATCAGTTTGATGAAGTGTGGGTCGTGTTGAAGTCCCGTAAAGATCAACATTGTATTAGTATCGGTGCTCCTTGCTATAAGTTACCGTGTAGGTTATATTGATGTCATGTTAAAGCTCAATAGTGGGTTGTGATGAGTCCCGGAAAGCTCAACATTGTATAAGGATTGAGGCTCTTTGTTTGTAAGTCACCTAAAGCGTTTTAAAGGGTGTATTGTACCATAAGTCAACAACATAGTAAAAATATCTTGCCCGTGTCGAAGAGTTTGGTAATGGAGGACGTAAGTCATTGCTTTGGATCAAATCTTTACAATTATATCGTTTGCATCATCTCTCCATGTTACTTATCATTTTCATATTTGCACTTATTACTTGAGTTGATTTATTTAGTCTTTACTAGCTTGAATTTAGATTAATTTTTCGATTTTTTTTAAAAATAAATTCACACCCCTCTTGGTTAGTTACCCTTGGGGCTTTCAATTAACCAATCTTTATTTCTTTTGTCTTTTCCTTTATTTTTCTATACTCATATCCCGCAATTATATTATCTTCAGTATTGCTAAACTTAGAAAAGATAATGATATTTCACCCTGAAAATAACTGACAAGGTTGTCTGCTAACCTCTCTAAGATCAAAGAGGTAATAGAGGACAATTCTATGGATTGCTTCACCTTAGAACGTCTTTCCATCATGACACACTTGAATAAAAACTAAATCTATTAGATTTTTAATTGAACATATATATGAATTTCAAAGTTTAATAATATGAAGTGATCAATGATGAAGGGTTTCTCTTTCGAAATAGTTGATTGCATTGACCAATGTTGCTTCTTTGATCTTAGAGATGTTAGCAAAAAAACTTGTGGGTCGATGTTTCACCATTTATTTGTTGCTTGAAATTTATGTCAATGTGTTTATGGAAATGAGTTCAGTGATTTATAAATCTATATAAGAACTATACAAATTTTGTTTTTATAATTGTGTTCAACTTCCATAATAGGGATCTGGCATGAATTTCTTTTCTAAGAGAGGATTTTTGATTTATAATTCTTATGTTATATGTTGTTGTTTTCATTTTTTATTTATTTTAGGGATAAATTTAGCATAATAGAGCTTGGAACTGTCATTAATTTGAGGAAATTGCAATGTAAAATTCTCGATTGAAACCTCTTTGGTCCGGTCATAATTTTCAATATACTTTATTGTTTACAGCTTTTGTTAGCTCCAGTTTGGAAGACAAGAAACAGAATGTTATGAGGTCAGGAATATGGAATCATTTCACTAAGGTACTTGGTGGAGAAAGAGCAAAATGTCGTTATTGTGGGAGAACATTTAAGGCGGATACTAAATCTGGAACTTCTAGTATGTGGAAACACTA
>CAIGRK010040480.1:0-18070 GCA_903798315.1 Fraxinus greggii | reverse complement strand
GTGGGACCAGCGAGTGAGTTTTATTGGACGCAAAGGAATTCCGACACAAAATATTCTAGCGGTATGTGATTTCAGTTTGTGTTTCACATTTGTTCTTACTGGTACAACGGGGAACTCTCATGATGCTAGAATCTTGGCTAGGGCTATACATGACCTCGAGATTGACTCCCCACAACCAGCTCATGGAAAATATTATCTGGTTGACTCGGGGTTCGTGCATCGACTTGGGTACATGGTGCCCTATCAGGTCATTTTCAGCAATTTTACGATGGGGTCACCGGTCACGGGCGCAACTTTCGAAATGCATGAGAAAAATTTAATTTTAGGCACTCGTCGTGCATGAATGTAAGCGTTTGAAAAAGTCGTTGGAAAATACTTGATCATATATCGAGTTATAATTTTAAAGTGCAAACATCTGTTGTAATTGCAACTATGGTCGTGCACAACTTCCTTCGACGAGAGGGTGTGGTCGCTGAAGCATTTACGAGAGCGGAGATGGATCTCGACACAGCGAGGTGGATCTCCCGGACGAATGGGACGAAGTTGCAGCTGAAATCATGCACCGAAAATCCAACGTAATGAGTGAGATATGTTCAGAGATTACTTGGCACAACANTGTAATCGAACGTGCGTTCGGCATTTGAAAAAGTCGTTGGAAAATACTTGATTATATATCGAGTTATAATTTTAAAGTGCAAACATCTGTTGTAATTGCAACTATGGTCGTGCACAACTTCCTTCGACGAGCGGGTGTGGTCGCTGAAGCATTTACGAGAGCAGAGATGGACCTCAACGCAGCGAGGTGGATCTCCCGGACGAATGGGATGAAGTTGCAGCTGAAATGCATGCACCGAAAATCCAACGCAATGAGTGAGATATGTTCAGAGATTACTTGGCACAACAATGTTGACATTTATTTTTTTTCAGAATTAGATTGAGATTGGTCACACGATGTTTTCCCGACAAGAAATCATGTGTGCAACGCATGTATTGTCTTGGTAAGATCGTAAAATATTTCGACAAAATTTTGCCCTTCATGTCTCAAATGAATATTTTCGCAAATTTTTACGTCTAAAATGCTTCATGTGAAGTCACAACATGTCTGGTGGGACCCAGGGTAGATATGCATTAATTGTTCACAGTTTGAATGGTCAAATATGTTTTCAAAAATTTAGCACACATGTTGCACATATGAGGGCAAATATGACATTTAGCCATGTAGCTTTGCATTCAAGGACCAAAAAAATATCACGCGGGCCCGATCGTAACGGCTCGACCGAAACGGCTCGATTGAATATGGATTTTCCAAAATCACGCCCAGACATACACTCCATTTTTTCATCTAATTATCTACTGTCACTTACAAATCTGTCATTTTTACAGCCTAGTGTTTACAAGTGGTGGTGGCGGCGCGGCCAATAAATAATAAATTTCGATTCAAAATTTTAAAAAATTTCATGTGTGAAATTTGAATTTGATTAATTTAAAAATTTATATTTGATGCACATTATAGAGAAGAAAATACATTTTATGATGTGATGTGATGAAAAATATGTGGTTAGAAAATAAGGAAAAATTTTAAACTTGCGTATAATATTATTTTATTAAAGAATGTATGATTAAAAATAAGTTTTGAAAGATGAATTCTTTAAAAATGTGTATCAAACATGACTTAATTTGTTGTCGACTAACATTAAACTGTTTGCTGTCATAGACCATGACATTGGCTATGGCAGGCACACAGTTCTAATACGTGGACATAGCGAGTGGCCCAACAATTGAATACAATATTTTAAGTTCTCTTTTTACCACGTCAAAATTATAATTTATTTTTTCCTCTCTTCTTATCAATTATACATTATTGAATAAAATAATATTAGATATAAATTAAAAAAAATTCCCCATTTTTAACCACATATTCTTAAAAAAAATTATTCCAAAAATTATAATCATTAATAATGGGGGCCATTGGGGGCTAAATCTATTTTCAATTCACACGACACAATAAAATAAAATAAAATTGTCACCGTTTGGCACTTGTTTGTTAACTTTTTAAAATAAAAATTTTTAATTCTCATACCCATTTTCAATAATAAATTCGTACAATAAAATATTTTACACGTAAATTCAAAATTTTTTCCTATTTTTTTAACCACGCATTCTAAAAAAGTAATTATTCAAAATATCATTTTTGAACAATAATGACCATCAAATAGAGACTTCATAATCTTTGAAGATTACGCAAGAATAATTTTATTATATGTAAAAATGAATTTGAGAAAATATAATTTTTAAATAAAATGTGTCCAAACATTCGGCTCACCACCTATAACTCAGCTTGTAAGAAGAATGTACTCGAATTATTATAAGCCCTATTTTTGTTTGATAAAAATTAGTTTTTTAGTAGAACTTAAAAAAAAAATGATAAAATATATGATTAAGAAGTTGTGAATTTGTGCTTAAATATGAACGTGAAAAAATAAAAATGAGGACCAAATTACATGTCAACGTTTAACTTAATAGTGTGTTTAATTCACTTTACTTTTCATAAACATGTTATTTTTTTCACATGAATTCCTACTTTTCGAGGGTTTAATTGACAATTTTTTCCCAATGTAAATATTTTTCGATTTTTGGTCATATGACCATATTTTACGCAAAAAAATAGAAAATAATTTTCTTTAGGAATGTGTGATTTTTATTTTACAGATAATTCAATATTCTTTCTCATCTATCTCATCTCCCTCATCTATCCATCAATAAAAATGGACAAGTATAACATTTTTTAGACTGAAAACTAAATCAACCAAACACATTTAATGAATAATTTTGATACAAATAAATTCTAAACAATTAAATTACCTAAAATTTATTTTTTTCCATATAAATTTCATTCTCGCAATCGAACGTACCCTTATAGTAATGTAGGGTAGGGCAGTATTATGCATCTTTTGAGCTCCATTATTTCAAAAAATACATTTTATTCTATCTTATATCCAATCATACATTTTTCAATTAAAGAATATTATACGTAAATTTAAAATTTTATTTTATTTTTTAATCATATATTTTTTTAAAAATCACTATTTCAAAATATATATTTTTCAAAATTTATTTTGAATGGAGTCCATACCGGAGCTAAAATTTATTGTCGTTAATAATCTTAAATAAATAAATATGGGCTATAAGGAAAAAAGTCAAAGGAAAGGTATTAAAAATGAGAAATAGGCATAGAAGTGGGGTCCATGAGAAAAAGATTATGGTTTTTTTAATATTTCCGCCGTTTGTCTCATTTGGCACCAGCTTTCCAGAAAAAACGTATCTTTGAAACAAGTATAGCAAAATTGCGTCCACAGAAAAACAGTGACGAATTTCATGCACACAAAACGGAAATCCCAGAAAGCAGCCACTCTTCATACCTCATTGCCACTATTATAGCATTATAAATCAAGATTTATTACTGTCACTGTATTTTCATTCACTCATTCAACTGTTACTGTATAGTCTATATTCTGGGTTGTTTGGATGGGAGATACGTTCTAGGCGGGATATCTGAAAATGGGCAGGCGGGCAGTGGCCGTTGTAAGCGCCGATTCTTCTCTTTCCTCTGGCGAATCCAGCTTCCGGGAGCTTGATGATGTTTTCTTGCAGGTCCCTTTTGATTTTGTGTTTTTGCTCATAATATTCACGGGAGAGGTTAATTGATTGTAGCTTAATGTGTAATTTAGAGGTTTTAGAGAAATAATTTGGTTTTATGGCTGGAAGATTTATTATGAAATCATTCGCTATAGGATGACGGAACAGTTAATAGTTTGAATCTAGGGTGGCACTAGTAGGCAAGTTTCTCTTACTATAGACTTATTTTGACTCTGAGTCCATCTCTTTCTGTTGATCATAATTGAGCTTAGGAGATGATCTATTGTATGTTATTTGATGATGCTATAGTTTTAAGTGGTGATGCTGGGAGGAGGATAAATCGAGAACAAGAAAGTTGAAGTAATTTTAGACATCTAATATATCTTTTAGGTTAACTAGAACTAAGATGAATTTAATAAATTTCCTCGCAGTAGGAATAACAAGGGCGGTAGAGTTGCAGTAGAAGATTATTCTTTGTAGTTCAATTACAATAACAGAAAGGGGTTTGTAGAGAACAATCACGCTACATGAACATAAAGTTTGACATAATGGTTGACATATTGCCACACGGCATTTCATCATTGGATCACGATCAACTTTCCCACCCAATCATCTCCCGCCACGGCATCTTCTGTCACTGTATCTGGCCAGATTCTTCAGGCAAAGTAGCATTATTCTTGTAGAGAATGTACTGAATAAGATTAGAGTGAGGTGGACAAAATAAAAAAGAAACTGCTACATCTAGTTGATTAGGAGAGAGATACCCAGTTAAGAACCAAGTTCTGCAGACATTTAGTAGATTTCCATACCAGTTATGCATTATGGTATTTATTATTGGTTTGTTAATGGGGCGTAATGTTCACAAGATCATTAGATGGATGTAGCAGAAATAGATTTTGGGATAGTGGTGATAGAATAAGAAATGAGTATGCAGGTCAACAAATGGAGGACGGAACAACTTAAGTAGTAGGGACATTCGCATAAGCCTAAAGAAGCTAGCAATCTCAGTAGAACATGTTAGAAGAGGTTGAAGTAATATGGTTGCTAAAAGATTGGATTTGACCTTTAATAGATGTAACATTATATCAAACGGAGTGGAGAAAAGGATTAATTTAGTTCATCCATAGTTTATTGGGAACTAACTTCACTTCTTGTTGTTCGTGTATAGGAACACTTATGAATTCAAGATATGAGTAACATGTAAACTCACACAGTTGATTTTTTCTTTATCTCCAATGTTGATTATTAGAAGATCATTATTTGTATTCAATTGGTTCAGACTCAAACAAGAATATGGCTTGGAGAAGTTCTTAATACAAGATTGGATGAGGATTTGCATATTTCTGATTTGCTTCAAGATGGGGAGCTACTGTGAGTTCTTGAATTTTATTAATATTTTCTATTTTCATTTGTCAACAATCTAAGTTACTGCAGGTTGTCCTTCCTATTTTTTCTTTTCTTTTTTTTTTTTGGCTGAGTGGTTGGGTGTAATTAAGAATCTTAGTTTGACATGCTTGTAGATTTCAGTATTTAAGGATAAATTCATGTTTATTTTATCAGTTTCCTATATGCTTCCCTAGAAATTTAATCACCTGGCTGGGAAACAGCTTGCCAATATTTATTTGTGGCGCACCTGATTGTGGGTTCCATTATGGTTCTTCAATATTTTGTCAAGGACGAGATACCAATATCAAGAAAATGTTCTAGTCCCATAATGAAAGTATTGGCTCCCAAGATTTTTACTATTTTGAATACAAACAAAAATCTTTATACCCTAAGTATTGGCTCCCAAGATTTTTACTATTTTGAATACAAACAAAAATCTTTATACCCTTTTTCTTGCTGAACAAGTGAAGAAATTTTGAAGAAACAAGAACGCGCAGCATTTAATTAGCCATCAATATTTAATATATATTCTTGATGTGGATAATGTTAACATCACGAGAAAATCCAAATACAAAGGATGAATGAGTAATGATAATGATTGATGTAGTAATTTCAACTAATTATTGCAAAGTGGGGAAGAATGGATATTTAGTGGTGTGGGCGTTCTTTTCCTACAGAACTGTGTTGTGAACAGTGTGAAGAGGTTGAATCTATAAGTAAACATTGTTGAGACAATTTTTTGAAGAAATTCTTAGGAACTCATTCATATCTCTAAATCCAGCTAGCTACTTATGTGTGTAATTTTAGCTATGCCATTATGCACAACTATAATAAAAATGGTTTATCTTTTGTGTTGATTGGTGGAGGGAAAAGGAAAACATCTAGAGCTGTACATAGCACATTATAAAGAATTAGATAATGTAAAGTTTTCAATTGTTTTACGAGAAAATTTTCTGTTGTACTCAATGATTTTGACTTGTCTGATTTTTTAGGTTTGAAGTTTCTGAAGTGGTATGGAATTTGCTGTTGGCAAAATGTGTGGAGCTTAGACATTTCAAACATAAACACGGCCCCTTTGGTTCTAAGAAGATCAGAGGGAGATACAGGCCTTACTCCAACGTTGATATATTTCTAAAGGTAACACATCATAACCTCGCTCCCATCTCTAAATAATTTACTTGTAAATATTTTTCAATTGACAGTAACTAATTGGAGCCAAAGCTATTAAAGTATTTATAGAAGTTGCCTTTTGAATTTTTCAGTATCATTTTAAATCAATTTATTGAACCAATCATTGTCTTGAACTTCAGGGGTTTTGTAATCCTTGGAGGAAAAAAAAAAAAATGAAAATACTCGTATATTATTTCCACTTCACACAGACACACGAGTGACTTGTAGCCGTAGCATCCTTAGGGTTCATCTATGTACCGAAAATTAACAAAACCTGTCAGCTCAATTATAGATACAAGTGAAATATCCTATACACAATTCAAGATTTAAAGAAGAAAATGACATATTCAGACAAGTTCCCTAAGAAGAGTTCTTGTACGGTGTCAACTACACATCATAGCATGTTCTTCCTTCTGTTGAACCAAATGCATAACGAAGCATTGAAGAGTGCTATTTTCAGAAGATAGTTTTATGTTGTGAACTTACTAAATCATGAATCCCTCTCCAATAGGAATATAACAATGTTATTATTGAACTGCTCTCCTACCAATGTTGTGTGTAACAAGCCGAGTTATGGTCTCCTCGTGACAGTCATCAAGGATAGGTATGATTGAGAAAGTAAAGGGTAAAAAGCATGGGTTCTGAAGTGAATAAAATTTGCATGAATGTCCAAATCAAAGTGTTTGAATGTACTTTTGTTGAGTTTGTGAAATGACTTTGTTAGTATTTAAAACTACAAGGAGCAGCAAGTAGTCTGTGACGACAATGATATCCTATTTAAGTAAAATGTTTAAAAAATGATTGCTAATATTCTTGATTCACCTTTTTTTGGTAGATGTGCAAAATTTTGGGATTGAATGGCATTGATCTCTTTTCACCATCAGATGTTGTTGAGAAAAGAGACATTCGAAAAGTTTGCATTTGCATAAGAGCACTCTCAAGGAAAGCCAGGTCTAAGAAACTAAGTGTAAGTTTTTATCTTTGAAGAATGAAATAAGAATTTTCTGTATTTCTTGATTGAATTGTACACACCTATTATACCATATTTATAATACAACAATAAGAATAAAAAAGGAAAAAATAATCTTCTAATATAGGATACAAGAAATTAGCCTAACAATCAACCTAAGTTATGAAAATATTTAATCAATTATATATCAATCATGATCATACATCGATCGTGATCAATCATAATCAATCATATATCAGTAATGATTAATCTTTAGGATTTCTACACTCCCCCTCAAGTTGGATCGTAGATATTGATCATAGTCAACTTGCACATGAAATCATCAAAATTGTGCCTTGGAAATCCTTTGGTGAAGATGTCCGCAGTTTGTTCTTTTGTAAGAACATAGGTCATACAAGTAACTCCGTCTTCCACCTTTTCTTTGATGAAATGTCTATATAATTCTACACGCTTAGTTCGGTACGTTGAATGGGATTAAGAAAAATGTTGATGGCAGATTTGTTATCACAATAGAGTTTGATTGGTAATCTTGCAGTGACATGTAGTTCTTCTAAAAGTTTCTTTAACCACAATCATTCACATATCCCTTGTGGAACAACTCTAAACTCAGCCTCAGCACTGCTTTTAGCTAATATATTCTGTTTCTTACTTCTCCAAGACACTAAATTTCTCCATACAAAAGTGCAATATTCAGTAAAAGACCTTCTCTCCTCAACTAAACCTGCCTAATCTCTTGAGTCCCCTTGAGATACCTTAGCATCTTGTACACATCTTCTAGGTGAGCTTCTTTTGGAAAGTGCATATGCTGGCTTACCAAACTTACTGCAAAGGCGATATCTAGTCTAGTATGTGACAAATAGATTAGTTTACCAACAAGCCTCTGATACCTCCCTTTCTACTGATTTTTCTTCATCTTCCGTCCTCCGACTTCAACAGGTATGTCACTCAACTTATAGCTGAGCATGCCCATTTTTGTTAAGAGGTCAATGACATATTTTCGTTGAGAAACATCGATCCCTTTTTTCGATCTAGCCACCTCCATTCCCAAGTAGTACCGCATTTGTCTCATATCCTTAACTTCAAATTCAGTGGTTAAGACCTTTTTCAATCTTTCCATCTTCTCGATATTATCTCTAGTTAGGATGATGTCATCCACATATACAATCAAAATTGTTTTCTTCCCATTTTTTTGCTTGTAGAATATAGTGTGATCTGATTATCCACGACAATAACTTTCCATTTTTATCACTTTAGAAAATCTATCAAACCATGCTTTAGGAGACTGTTTGAGTCCATACAAGGACTTCTTCAACTGGCATACTTTATTTTCTTCTCCCTTTTTACAGAAACCTGGAGGTAGTTTCATGAAAAACCCCTTTTCTAGTTCGCCATTCAAAAAAGCATTCTTTATGTTGAGTTGCTGAAGTAGCCAATCTAGGTTGGCGACCAAGGACAAAATGACTCGGACTGTGCTCAACTTAGCCACGGGTGCAAATGTTTATGTGTAGTCAATGCCATAGGTTTGAGTAAATCCTTTCGTAACAAGATAAGCCTTGTACCTCTCTACCGTCCCATCAACTCTGTACTTTATAGTAAACACCCATTTACAACCCACTGTTCTCTTCCCATGTGGCAATTTCATCACTTCCCAATTTTTTTTTTTTCAACTCCATCTTTTCCTCCATCGGTGCTTCTCTCCACTCAGGAATCTCCGATGCCTCCTGAATATTCTTAGACACTATCAAGGTTAGAAGTAAAAGTATGATACTCCGTAGACAATGCATTGTAGGATACATATTTTGAAATGAAATGGAGAGTACATGAACGAGGTTGTTTTTTGAGTGCAATAGGCAAGTATCATAAGGTTTGGGAGTATTAGACAGAGGTTCTATTACCTGACCTGGGGAAAGACTCTTGGTTGTACGGAACTGCCATCGGTTCACACTTAATCGATTCCTTGGGTGTGAGATTCTCATTAGGCCTTGATTTTAGCTTTCGTGAGTAAACCAGTACATCTCTGTTCCGCTGTTTTTCTACACATTCCTATGAGTGTAAGCTTCCTTCTGAAACCGGCGAAGGAGTGGAGGATGATGATGGTGTGATAGAATCAGTGTTTGGGAAAAAATTAAAGAAAAAAGAGTCATTAGCCGAGTGATTCAAGATCAGAGATTCACTTAAATTCTCCCCCTGAATTGAGGACTTGGGATAGAAATGAGTGTTTTCAAAGAATGTTACATCAAGACTGACTTAGGTGCGATGTGATACAAGATCATAGCACTTGTAATCTTTTTGAGTAGGTGAATAATCAAGAAAAGCACATTTTTTGGCTCGAGGTTCTAGTTTAGTTTGCTGGTGTGTATGGACATGTACAAATGCCGTACAACCAAAGATTTTATGGGAAAGAGTGGAATTAAGTTGAGAGTCGGGAAAGACATCTTGAAGTTTTTGAAGAGGGGTGACAAATGAAAGGACTCGATTAGGCATTCTATTTATGAGATAGGTTGCAGTCAAGATAACATCGCCCTAAAAAAAATTTGGCATGTTGGTAGTGAACATTAGGGCACGAGCTATATCAAGGATGTGTCTATTTTTTAATTCGGCAATCCCATTTTGTTAAGGAGTGTCGACACATGAACTCTGGTGAATGATGCCATGTTCATTAAGATAGAGACTCAAACACTAATTGCAATATTCAGTACCATTGTTAGTACGTAAAATTTGTATTTTGGAGTTGAAATGTATTTGGATCATGGAGTAAAAATTGATAAAGATATAACGGACTTCAGTTTTATCTTTCAACAAATAGACCCAACAAAGTCCTGTATAGTTATTTATGAATGTGATAAACCATATTGTGTGTGTTCGACTAGGAATATGGGAAGGACCCAAACATCACCGCGAATATTAGTGAACGACTTAGTGGGTTTGTATGTAGATTTTGAAAATGAAGTACGATGATGTTTGGAAGTTCACACACTTCACATTGAATATCAAGAGACAATTTATTAGAACAAAGAGCAGGAAATAAATGTTGCAAATACTGAAAAGTAGTATGACCTATCATAGAATGCCAATACAGGAGTTCACTATTCTTAGAGGAAAAAATAGAATTACAGATAACATTTTGAAATTGGTTACTCACTTTAGCATACTCAAAGTAGTAGACTCCCTTACACTCCTTAGCACTGTCAATCATCGTCCCCGATGACAGATCTTGAAAGATACAAAGATAGGAAAAAGATTTAGCATAGCAATTGGAGTGTTTAGTCAACTGACTTATAGACAATAGGTTACAAGATAATTTTGGAACATGGAGAACCGATTTTAAGCTAATAGAATCAGAGATACGAATACTTCCTTTGCTTGCAATAGGGGATCCATTTGCAATTTTTACTTTCATATTTCCAGTACAGATTGAATACATCGAAAATAGATAATAAGCATTAGTCATATGGTTGGATGCTCCTTAGTCTATAATACAGGGAGTATGAGTTCGGGAGGTGGTTAAGGCTTTTAAGGGATTACTTCTATGGGCTAAGGAATTAGAATGAATATTTTTTTTATGACTAACCAGAGGATTGAAGGGTAGCAATCATCTCCATTATCTTTTTCAATTGATCTGAATTTGAGATGTTGCTGCCAGGAGTGTACCGAGTATTTTCCTCTCCCTGTTGTTTCTCGATTTGACTCGTGCGAGTTTTCGAAGTCACCAATTATTGGCCGTTGATTGAGGCGTCCCCCATTGTTAGCTCGGTTTAGGAGAAAATCGGCTTTGATACTATGTTAAGACTTTTAGGTTTCATCTTAAAAGGTCAACCTCATTAGGAGGAGTAGCCTAAACTCTTATAAATTGGTCTATATTTTCATCTTTATTCGATGTGAGATTTTATCTCTTAATATGTCCTCGCAAGATGGTGACTCGTTTCAGCATACCAATCTTGAAATCCGCATACTCATTTTTTGAGTCTTAATCGGGTCGAATTGCTCGTTGTAGTTTAATGGGCTCTGATACCATGAAGAATGAAATAAGAATTTTATATATTTCTTGATTGAACTGTACACACCTATTACACCTTATTTACAGTACACCAATAAAAAGGAAAAAGGAAAAAATAATTTTCTAATTTAGGATACAAGAAATTAGCCTAACAATCAACCTAAGTTATGGAAATATTTAATCAATTATATATCAATCATGATTAATCATACATCAATCATGACCAATCATGATTAACCTCTAGGATTTTTATAATCTTATTACCAGTTCCATTTCCTGGTTATCGTTGCCAGTATTTTAAGCAGCTTCCTATATTTTTGCAAAATCTTTTTGAAACCTTCTAGTCATGCACTAAATTCCATCGAATATATATTTCTTGTCAGGTTCCGGACTTTGATGTGGTTGTGTACATGGTAGCCATGCCCACTGATATGGTTGGAGGCATTCGAAGAAGCTTGGAATCATCACAATGCAGCCTTTCGAGCTCATCCAGTTCCAGTTTGCATAAAGGTTCCAGAACAGAATTGAAACAGGTACGCCGATATTTCCCTTATCAACTTTGCCCTCGAGAATTAGTTGATAGTTACTGGTATCGCCTATCAGCAACTTGCTACTTCATCTGTCTCACAAATTTGGCTTGTTTCACTTCTACCAGTGTTATAGTTGAGGCTTTTACAACGTTATTTGTTTTAGTTGAGGCTTTTACTACGTTATTTTCCAATTTTACCCTTACTCAAGCAAGCCAATGCAATTTGAAAAACCAAGGGGGGGAAAAAAAATTGATGGAGAATTATCTTTGCTTAAATTATATTAATTTCGAATCACTAATCTGCTATTGCCCTCCTACTGCAATGTAGAAAAATCTATATGCACTGTCTGGTAGATACGATGATTCTCGCTCTGAAGAGTCAGATGAGGCAGAAAGCAGATATGTAGAAGAGCATTCTTTTTCTTCATCTGCCAACAAGTTTGATAATACTGCCGAACTACATCCAGACTCAGAAAGTTCACCTGCAGCGTATCCAGAAATTGGACAATATTTGGAAGGACCAAATGTACTACAATCAGATATCAAATACCCATGTATAGAGGAATTCGAACATGACCTGGATGAATCAGCACGTTCATTCGAGCCAATAAAACTGCTTTCTTCAGAAAATGTTGGAAATGATCATCTACTTGATAAAATGTTGTCTAATTGCACAAAAAATGATCAAGTGAGACATAGCCGCAACAATGGTGCAGCGGGTATATCTGATATCAACTTTGCCCTTGAGAATGATGATTCAGTGGTAGGAGATACTTCAAGCATCAGGGGAGATGGAAGAAATTATATTTCAGATTACTTGGCATTTTCCGACTTGATTGTCCACACAACTGATGGAAGCAGTCCTCTTCTCTTCGATGGAGAAAACAATCTTTTTGATTTCTTCCTTAATGTTGATTCTCAAGGACTAACCTCCAAAAATAGGAGCACTCAGAATGGACTTCAAAGGAAATTTTCTGACGACGAAGATATTGAAGTATCGTCCACCACTAGCATGAGTTCTGTGTTAGGCCGGATGCTTAACTTGGATTTTGAAGACCAGTTTGATGCAGAGGATTCTTCAAATTCAAATGTTTATGTGGAAGATTCTTCATCTATAAATGTTAACACAGATAATTCTTCATCTACAAACGTTAGTGGAGACAATTCTTCAACAACAAATGTTTCCACTTCTCGATCAATGGAAATTGAGGCTGGCAAGCAGGGTAGAGAGTTGTTTGTATTGCGTGAAACCCAAAAGACAGATAATGAAAAGCAACCATGCACTTCAGCGAGTAATTTCCTAGAACCTGAATTCGTACATAAAAATTTGGATATTTCTACCGAAATCTTATCTTCATCTCAGCATAAATGCCAACTATCCAGTCACGATGACACTACTTGTTATGCTTCTGAGAATGGAATTCAGGTTATTATCAACTAAAAGTCACATAGTTTTTTTATATCCGAAGCACTCTATATGTCTGCGAGTAACCTGTAATGATTTACTCTTTTACTTATTTAGGATGAAGGAGAACACAATGTAGAAGTTTTGGCAGAAAATACTTCAGATGGAAGAAATGATACAAGTCCCGAACTCCCTCCAGTGAAGCATGATCGAAAGCATCTTCTGAAAGCAGTTGTTAAAGGCACGGCCATTGTTGGTGTGTTATTTTTCTTGTTGCACGTCAGGTGTGTATTCTTTTGTCTGTTCGATATGACTTTATTTAGTTATTTTCGTGAATATCTTTGAGTTATATCTCGTTTATTATTGTGTCAATATTGTTGACGCACCTTGTATATGACTGCAGAAGCAGAGGGGATAATGCGAAAGATCCTAAGCCATTTGATCAGACTCAGAAGTTTGGCAGTTCAAAGTTCTCATCAACGAAGCAACGGAAAGAAGGTAGAATGAGCGGAATATATCCAGCTGAAAAGCTAAAGTTTGGAAATTAGAAATAGATTACAGAGGAAATATGCACATACAGTAAAATATCTTGCACTATTAATCGAATGAGCATTTGAACTCTCAGCAAAGAAAAACTAGAGGCTGATCAGTTGTAAAGTTGGAGGAACTGCTCCCTGATTTTTGTCAAATATTTGCAATCTGGTCGCACAAAATATGTACCCCGGTGAATGGCTCGTGTATTTAACATGCACATTTAAAATCGTGTTAGGCCTGAAAGAGTTCATTTCTAGTTCATTATAAATCGAACATTTCATTTCCAAGTTCTTTATTTTACTTCAGTGTTTTACTGATGAATTGTCTGGAACTGGAGCAGCACTCTCCCATTTGTATCTGTAGACATACCAAACTATAGTGAAGGATTACTTGTAATTCTCCATCTGATTTAAGCAGATGATTTGATAAGTTGTCCCTTATTCGCCTTGTTGATAGCCAACCAAACTTCTAATCAGCCTTTTGTTTTGCAGACATAAAATTAAGTTTCAGATTCTCGACTTAAAATAGCCCAAGACTAACGAGTCACAGATGATGAAAGATACTGTGGACTTGGTATGAGAATTCATCACAACAAATTGTAAATTCAAAATCTAAAGAAAATTTGTCTACCATATACTTCTCCTCGTGACCAAAAAATACTCGATTTACTATATGGATAGATCTTCAGTGCCATGCATCAAGCTGCTGCTTCAATTTCTCTATGTATTTTGCTGCAAGGATGACATATGATAATTCTCGTACCATGTAATACTAGAGAAGAGCATTCCAAAGAGTGGCAGCATCTTCACCACACTTGGCATGAACATCCTTGATTCTTTCCACAGATTTACAGATTCCACTGCAGCTCCAGTCGAATGATGCAACGCAAACACTACCTGCCTGTGCTTTCCATTCACATTCTGCACAGAAACTAAGATTCTTATTTGGACTCGAGAAGAAAAATTCAATAATGACGATGCTTATTTAAATAATATGCAGAAAAAAGCAAAGAATACTGCATACGAGGTGGAGTTCCACAGCACATATTGCGATCATCAATATGCTCAACTTCAAGACCGATAAACCATGCTCCAAGTGTTACATCTTCGTTAGCAAATTTATGCAGAATAGGCCTAAAAAATCATCACGAGAAAGGTATGTATAAACAACTATCCGTCAGTTAATCATTATTTGTGGCTTTTTAAGTTTTCATCTGATCCTTAATAAGTCGATTAGGTTGTCTATGCAAAAGACTAAATGCAACCATTACTACATCAAGACATTCATTTTGTATTTCATTTAAAGAGAACAAATGGAAAAATTGTTTGGAGAGAAGATAACTTACTGGTTGATGGAGATGTATTTTGCCAGATCCTTTGAGATAGCATAGATCTGCCCAGTTGCATGTCGAAAGTATTTATTTCCCTCGTCTCCAAATTTCCAATACTCGGGTTCATGATATTTAACATTCCTATTGCGAGATAACAGCTTAATATGAAAACATGACATCTGATATATAAATGTAAATTAGCAGAAGCATAATAAGCCATTGCAAACATTGAGTGTTATATATATGGATTTACTTTTGATGAAGAACTGGTCCTGATTTCATACATCCAATATATATTCTAGGCTTCGAGCGGTAACGAGCAAGAGTTGCAGCTAACGTGCCTGCATTACCATTTATTATCATATATCATAAAATTTTAAACCACTGAGGTTTCAAATGAATTACATCTGAGAATGTTCAGGTTCCCAATAGTCTATAGATCAAGATATGGAAAGAAAAGGAAAGAAAATGTACCCAAATTTACATGAACATCATCATCCACCTTGACATAAAACTCCGCATCCCATTTTTCAACTGCAGTAGAAAAGAATGCTTTTGTCTTAGCTGATAACTCGTGATATCCTTCAATGTGTTCCTGCAAAATAATGTATTTAACTATTTGGCTAACCTTAAAAGGAAGTCAATTTACTTAAGTATATATATCCAAACACATTACTCTTTTCCTACTTATAAGTTGTTTATGTTGACAATAGGATAGCGGTTACTTTTAAAATAAGCCCTTGTTTGGTAGAAATTAAAATCAGATTTTGATAAAAGTCGATGAAATGTGTGAACGAAAAGTTGTGGGTCTTATAGAACGTGTGGTTAAAATTAATTGTTGACTTTGACTTAAATTTTAATAAGATGTTTCAACGGCACCCAACAGGGGCTAAGTAATTTTCAACTTTGACCAAAAAATTTCCTCACTTTAGAAGTTAGTAATCTAATAAGAAAATCTTTTAAGCCTACAAAACATGCACTTAATAGAAATGACTCCTGAATCTGATGTAATAAGAGGATATCGAGTCTCTACTTATATATACTTACAAGCCTTAGAATATCTTTATGCTGAGAGTCCTCCAAGTCAATTGCTCGATCTAAAATGCTGTTAGATGTTGCACTGCATCACTCAAATATAAGTCTGAGAGAAGATTTCTTGATGTATTTTTAAGGACGAGCTACAAGTTATAAAAATGATAAACTCTATCTGAATAAAAAATTATCACTTCGATTAAGTCTAGTAGGCATTATACAAACTTAATTACCTGTGGCCAATCATGAAACGAACAACAATCCCCTTTTCTTGTTCAAGTTGAAGTAAACTTTTACCTAATCAAAAAATTTAGAGCAACATTAAACAAAAGATCAGGACAAAAACATGCCTTAAAGAACACCATGAAGTAATACCACCTTGAGGCATCCAGGTTTCTCTAACTGAATCACGCCTCTTCCTGCTACTAAATGCTGTGTTTATACCAATAACCATAAATGTCGTTTTCCTCCTCTCAGTACTGCCCGGATGCACAACAACGGTACTAAAGTTTTCAAACTTCCCAATCTTGCGGGAATTCTTTGTTGAAGGCAACTCTATACGCAGTTTAGCAATCGAAGAGTCCAATGATCTAACATGCCTCCAAGGAATTACACGACTTAGAAAATTAACAAAACATTAACAAGTTCATAACTAATACAGGATTCTTAAGCAATTAGACGACTTAAAGAAATTCTTTGTCTTTCTTTTGTTTTGAATATTTGTGATGTAGGGCACTTACTCGATTGCTTTATGGGCTTTGCTAAACTCTCCAATCAGATTCTCCTTGTCCTGAAATAGATTCGATAATTCCATAATGACAACAAACTAAAACGTGTTCAAAATAAATTTGATTTTTTTTATTACTCAAAAGACCAATAGAAATTGGCAAACGTAAATGAATGAATTAAATTATTTAGATCAATTGGCTTTTGATTGAAAACTGAACATATAATTAAGGAAGAAAACCTTGTCTGTCGCACAGTCATCGGAATTAGCAGCCAAAATTCCTGGTCTTCGTTTAATGGGCATGATCTGATCCTCTGATTCGGGAACAACCCATATTCTGTAAACAAGAAAATCCAAAACTTCAGTGAAAATTCATAAATAAAATTATTTTTCTTCAAACACCATTAAAGTTCATAAATACAACAGTGAAACCAGACTCAGTGCATGGATTTCAATGCATGAATCATTAATATGGTGAAATACAAGGAAAAAATGAAAGATAAATCGAAAATTTATATATAGACAAAAAGAGTAGAAACCTGTTGCTGAAAAACGTGCCAAGGGCGAAGCTGAAAATACACAGAATCACAATCCATTCGAGTGAAACTTTCCCCCTGTTTCTGTTCTTCATATCTCACTTAGATTTTTTTTTATTTTGCTAAAGGATATAACATCACCCACACAGTCTTCCAACAATTTTCTTGATTGATGTTGATCATTGACGTTGTCTTTGTTACAGGGGAAGATTTGACGCGTATGCACGTTTGATTCGAGAATTGGCAGGTTGGGTTGGCGATACCATGACTTGGGCTACTTTCTCTCTCTTGCCATTTGGACAAAAGATTAGTCATGTAATGTAATGTGATCACAAATGTCAACTTCATATTTATCGAACCCATGAAAATTGTTCAAGACTTAGAAAATAGGTAATTAGAACATAATATCCCCACATTTTATAGTTATTGTTAAAAAAGTTCTTATCTTTCATTTTTTAGCACTTTCAGGTAATTAGAACGTAACATCCCCACATTTCATAGTTATTGTGAAAAAAGTTCTCATCTTCTTTTTTTTTTTTTAATATTTTCATCCTTATTTTCACCTTTTATTGTGGAAAAGGTCATTTTCATCCATTTTTTCAATTAAAAATTTTGGAATGATGAAAATATCATTTTCTTTAAATAAAAAAAAGGAAAAAGAAAAAATCTAATTGCAATCATAGTTCCAATTTTTTTGAAAAGTGTAAATGAGTCACAAATAAATTAAAAATCTAATTGCAATCATAGTTCTAATTTTTTTGAAAAATGCAAATGAGTCCCAAATAAATTATTAAAATGGTAATTAGTAAAATAATGTC
>CAIGRK010040427.1:0-13205 GCA_903798315.1 Fraxinus greggii | reverse complement strand
AATAAACAAATTCCTTTCATCAAACTCATGGGAACCCTAAGTTCTTGATCCTTTGAGCATTTTCCATCTCCTCGTGGACACAACACCCCAAAGCTGTACTACAACTACCGCGTTATTCTTTGGGCGTAATCACAACTCTAGAGTCCGAGCATGCGCATTGGATGAGTTTGAGTACCAAATGCAACAGTTGGACTCAATGAATGAAAAGATCTGGGAATATATGGTATATGACTGTCTGTGACTTAATTGTATATGTCTGTAACTTGTTTTGTGATACTAATTACTATTTGTGACCAATTTAGAGTTATTTGTGACTCTTTGAGATCACACATGCTTTGAATGTCTTTGAACATGTCTTAGTTGTGAGTCATTGATATTTGTAATATATGTAACATGACTTGTTGTTACCTATATTTGACTATAACGTCAATAATTTATTTTTAGGTGAAGGTTCGATATGAAAAAAGGTCAACATTGCACATGCCAACGAATAGATACTCTACAATAATGTCTAACATAGTTGAAACTGTGATTGCAAGTTACAAGGGCGGCAAAGAATCACCCAATTGAAGCACTTCTAGAGTCATTACAGCAAACAATCCAGTCTTGGTTTTGCAAGAATAGGGATAACATGCTCATGATACCTTTAAAAAGTTGCAACCAACTATAAGAAGCTACCGAGGGAAATGAGCCATGATATGCGAAATTTAAAGGTAAAGACAAAGCTTAATATTTAGATTATGATGGTCGCATTTATAACTATAGAACTCTTAATTTGACAAGCATGACTGGTTTTTTTTTTTATATTGTCATGCTTCCTCTGCGAGTCACACTTTGTTTGAAGTGAGGAACAATTCTTCATCGTACATAATTGGTATAACTCAACACATATGTAGTTGTAGAATACAAGTAGATCAAGTTTCATGTCCACACGCACTAGCAGTGTTGCAACATTAAAGCTAGATGTGTATGATTTTTGCTCAATGTATTACACGGTGGATGCATATATGAATAGCTACAAAGAGATACCAAAAGACGTGAATAGTAGAACTGTACTTTTCCTAAACTAAAAGATAAGCTCTATCAGCCCTACTGAGAAGAGGAAAAAGTCAGCGTGTGAGATATCACAAGTTGTGAAATGTGGAAGATGCAGCGAATAAGGTCACAATCATAGTACATGCAAGAATATGGTTCCACTTAACCAAAAAATGGGGAAATTGAAAGCAAAGAAACATCCAAAGCATGTCAAATAGCTTAGCATATTTTATTTTTTTACAAAACGATATTCTTTCTAGTTTCAAATTCTTTCATTGGTGATTCATGAACTGGGTATTGTGGGTTTATATGAATTGAAAGATAATTACAATAAGTTTAGAGTATTGATATGAAATTCTGAATTCGTTCGTCACTTTAACATTTATGAGTTGTTAACATGATATTGAATGTGACCTACGGAATGGGTTATATTTTGTTGTATGTGACCATATTTAGTATAGTATTTCATGTTTTTACAGGTCCCTTTCGGCTGTTATTCTATGTGATAATGGCAATTTATTTAGTTATTGACCGTGTCTTTGTTTGTGATGATTGTGACTGTTTGTGACCTATTAATATTACTTAATTATGATTATATGCTACAGGTTATTACCTCACTATGACTGTCTATGACCTGCTACTGATAAATTTTGAATATGAGTGTATTGTTATGTGTTAACTCTTAACTATCTGTGACATGTTTCTATTGACATATGGTTGATTATAACATTAAAGTTTTGATTATAACAAACAAGTTAATCTTGTTTACTAACAAATTGAATTCAAGTGATTATAGTTTATCATTGCGTACATTGGAAAGTTGATCGATGGTCGTCAAAAGATCAAATGCTTTCATTACAAATCGGACTCATGAAGGAGGTCAAGATCGAAGTCACATTCAAGAACTTAAGAATCAAACTTCAGAGCAAATGGACCCTGTATAGTGGATGCTCGAAGCACATGATCGAAAATCAAGCTTTATTGTCAAACTTCAAAATAAATGATGGTGGTCATGATGCTTTAGAGATAATGCCAAATGAAAAATCATCGACATTGAAATTATTGGAAGCTCTTAAAGATGTTGAAGACCAACATGAGGAAGAAGCATATGTGCAACAAGATAAAGAAGAATCTTCTGAAGTATAAAGTGATCAATCTCTATTTGGAGTCAAGCAAAGCACATCATGGACATGCTCAATAAGTTTGAAATNAAATCAAGCTTTATTGTCAAACTTCAAAATAAATGATGGTGGTCATGATGCTTTAGAGATAATGCCAAATGAAAAATCATCGACATTGAAATTATTGGAAGCTCTTAAAGATGTTGAAGACCAACATGAGGAAGAAGCATATGTGCAACAAGATAAAGAAGAATCTTCTGAAGTATAAAGTGATCAATCTCTATTTGGAGTCAAGCAAAGCACATCATGGACATGCTCAATAAGTTTGAAATGGAAGAGTTGAAATCAATAAACACTCCATTGAGCTCATCAATCAAACTTGACAAAGATGATAAAGGTGCTTCCATAAATATAACAAAATATCGAAGTATGATCAGATCTCTCATTTACTTAATCGTAAGTAGACTCAATATTATGTTTAGTGTGTGATTATGTGCTACATTTCAACCCAATACTCAAGAATCACACCTTAGTACTATAAAACAAATTTTAGATTTCGTAATGGCACTAAGATATGTCTTTTCATCATGGCTCTCCCTTACATTGATGAATTATTCAAAAATCTTAATTATTCTCTACGAAATTGACAACCATCCAGAAGGAGGATATTGCATTAGAAATTGTGAATACGGAAAATCAAATGGCTGACATTCTCATTAAATCTCTAACACTTGATAGATTTTCATATATTCAAAGAGGTTTGGGAATTATCGATGAATTTGAAGTATGTTGCTAAATTGAATGATACTAAATAGTCTCATATGATTAATTCTATGTGCATAATTGGTTGAAATTTGTTTAAATTTTATCCAAATGATTTTGCTTTTGTCATTTCATCATACATACTTTGATTAATATTTTATATAAAGTGATGATTATCCTTTTGTTTAGATTTGCATATATTTGGCATCTTGTGCTTAATTGAGGGGGAATATTATTATTTCCTATGGTTGATTTAAAGTGCCATGCTCTTGTTCTCGTATATGCTACATTTTTGCTTATGTCAGAAGGGGAAAATTGAGTAAGATAGATTTGAAAAGCATTAAAAGGGAGGAATATGAGTGAGATGATATTCTTTGAATAATTAAATGATATACTTTGAATCATCTATTAATTGATATGTTTTAAATGGATGACGATTGATTTGTAAAAGATAGTGGTGGGAATATATGGATTATACGCAAAATTTAAGAGTTATAATCATCTTGTTTGTCATAATCAGAAAGGGGGAATGTTGACCTATGGTTGACTATAAATTTAAAATTTTGATTATAACAAACAAGTTAATCTTATTTACTAACAAGTTGAATTCAACTGATTATAGTTTTCCAACGCATACGATGGAAAATTGATCATGGTCGTCAAAAGATCAAAAGCTATCATCACAAATCAGACTCATGAAGGAGGTCAAGATCGAAGTCACATTCAAGAACTTAAGAGCCAAATTTTGGAGCAAGATCAAAGACTTGATTTCTTAGCTAAAGTGTAAAGGTACTAATACTTTGATATATGGCAATAAATGCTTAAACTCAAAATCCTTCTATGTATTAAAAACAATTTTGTGCATTAAAAGTCACTCTAATTCAATGTTTTGATCAAATATAAATATAACTTTTAAAATGATATTTGAACTTGAAAAATATCTTTTATCTTGAAAAGTTAGTAAAAAATACTTTCCAAAAGTTCATACCCTTCAAAACCTTCGAATCAGATCAAATGGGACCAAAACGTAAAAATACCAAAACTGTCAGGAGAGGGCAGTCAACCAGAAGTTTCCAATGGTCCAAAATTTGACCGTTATGACCTCTGATTTTTACTGTACGAACAGCTATATTGGTCATCCGGAAAGAGGCGGTTGACCAGACGAGTCATCCGAAATCCTTGAAATCTATAAATACTTCCACTTCTTGCATTCAATACAACATTCTTCAAGAACATTAAAGAAAGATATCTTTTGAGAGATTTCTTTAAGCTTACTTTTGCATTCATTTCAATTACTTTTTCATATAAAAATTTTTGATTGATTCAAACTCTTTAATCATCAACTTCATCAAGTGTTTTCATCTCTCTTTTTATACTTAACTTATTTTTATCACTCATAAAAGAGAGATATATTTTGAAAAAGATTTTTGAGCTTACATTGCATATATTTCATATTGAAAACTTTGATTGATTGAATCATAGTTGTAAAATCATCATATTCATCAAAGTTTCTCATATCTTTCTTGGTACTTCATTTATTACAATCATTCATTAAAAGAGATTTATATTTTTGAGAAAATTTTTGAACTTATATTGCATTTATTTTTCCATTATCTTCTTATTGAAAAAATTTTGATTGATTGAACTAAATTTCTAATTATTATATACATCAAAGTTTTTCTTCTAACACTTGAGCTATCATTTATTGCTATTCATTGAAGTGTTAGCCTATCTTAGTACTTAACTTGTTTGTATTATTTATCAATAGAGGAATTCCATTGTAAAATCACTTTGATAAGGTGCGGGTCATGTTGAAGTCTCATAAAGATCAACATTGTATAAGGATCGGTGCTCCTTATTGTAAGTCATCGAGTGGATCATATTGAGGTTCTGTTAAAGCTCAATAGTAAGTCGTGTTGAGATCCTGTAAAGCTCAACATTGTATAAGGATCGGTGCTCCTAGTTTGTAAATCACCAAAAGTGTTGTAAATGATTGGATTGCACCATAAGTCAATTAACATAGTGAAAAAGCCTTGATCATGTTGGAGAGCTTGGTAACGAAGGACGCATATCATTGCTTAGGATGGAACCTCTACAATTACAACGTTTGCTTCATCTATCCCTTTTACTCTCACTTTCATATTTGTGCTTATTATTTGAAATGATCTATTTAGTCTTTACTTGCTTGAATTTTGATTAATTCTTTGAAAAAGTTTTAAAAAACCAATTCACCCCCTCTTGGTTAGTTATCCTTGGGCTATCAAATTGAACTATGTAAAATTGATATTCCTAATCATTTATTCCCAAAAGTTGTTCACAAATTAGATTAGTTAGATTAATTTTAATTAACTTTGTATAGTTTAGTTATAACATAAAAATCCTAATTTATTAATAGGTCATCACATTAATTTAGATTGAAACTATATTAGGATAAAAATTGACAGTAAATACTTAAATTATGTGAAAATGATGATGAAGATTTATTATATCCACTTTATTACTTATGACAACTCGTACGCCTATAGAATTACGCGACAAATGATATATAAGTTTCAAGGCTTAATTATAAAAGTTTTAACCCGTTGAGTTTATTCTAGTGTTCACCAATTTTCACTGAAATAGTTTTCATTGTTATACGAACCAAGATATTCAACTAGACCATTCTACTACTACATTCACGGCTGATTGATCATCTAAATCCAATCCGTATAATAATGTATTCTACTGAAAATGAATTAACCAAGGTTCGAACTTGGAATCAAAGTCAATTCCCTAAAATATATTATACTTCCCGTGGAAATTGAGCGCGAGGAATTTTAAGTTCCATGCATAAATAAAAATCAAACTTGACCAGAGTTTTCGTCAAATTTGAATTCCATACAAAACTAGTAAACTTGACTTAATATTTATTCACCATAGGATGATATTCTTAACTTATCAAATCTATTACTTGTTAACGATCTCATACGTTTGTGGGATTCATTTGAACAAGTTTTTGGTATTGTTCTTGGGAATAATGTATTTAATTTGAATTTATAAATTTATACATGATTCAAATATTTTTTATTTTGTGTTAAGTTATTAATTACATTCATGATCTCTCTTTTATTTGGTTTTTCTTTTCAGGTGATGTCTAGCAGTTTATACAAAATTTTGGAAAAATCGAGCTTCTACAATTGGATCTTGATATTGAAAGGATATACAGACAACGAAGAAGAGAATAAAGAGAAGAGAAATGAGAGAAAATCAAAATCAAATTCAGTTATTACCAGATCTGCAGCACAACCAGTTCCACCAAGAGCAGTTGTTAACTATGGTGAAATATTAGTACGGGATAATATTAGTACGGGATTATGTGATTCCCAATCCAGCTCCTGTGCAACCAACTATTATCCACATTTTGGGTAGGCCAACTTCCACATTCGACTAGATGTCATCAACTTGTTTCAAAATCATCAGGGCATCAGGTTCTTTGGAAAACCAACTGACAATCCACATGAACACATACAAGCTTTCTCGATGCTCTATCATATAATCAATCATGAAGGTATATCAGCGAACAATTTTCGAATGTGCCTATTCCTTCGTACTTTAAAAGGTGGTGCATGAGAATGGCCACACTCACGACCTCATTGGAGTATCATTTCGTGGAATGATATGGTATAGAAATTCCCTAGATCAGAAATGAAATTCATACTTTCAAGTATAAGGACCTCAAGAGCTATCCAAAAGAATATGAGGGGCTTAAGGACTATTTCAAAAAGTGTCCAAATCTGTACATTCTAAAAAAGGCCAGGTTCTACATCTTTTATTCAGGGTTGCATCATGAATATCGTAACATGGTCGACATTTTCAACGAAAGGATCAATAATGGATAAGCCAATTGAAGAGCATATGAGTTGTATGAGAGAATTGTAGAAATTCAGTTTTTATGGCCAACTAAAAGAGAAACTCCGAGGAAAACAGTTGGTATTTACAACATAGATGTAGTTATAGCATTATAGTCCAGATGGAAGAATAATAAAGAAATTAGACAACCTAACTCAGAATGTGAGTATCGTGCACCAACCAATACCAGTCTACTGGGACTATAACCCTTACTCCAACACCTATAATTTACGTTGAAGAAAACATCACAACTTCTTATAGGTTAATAATCAGGGTCATAGATATCAGATTCAGAGTAGCCCCCATAGGATTTCAACAACAAGAGAAAAAGCCGATGTTGAAAGAATTAATGGCTCGCTACATTGCAAAGACTGAGACTAATTTTCAAAAACATCATGTTGCAATAAAAAATTTGAAAACTCAAATAGAACAAATGATAGTTGTATTGTCCAGTAGAACACAGGGTACATTGCAAAGCAACAAAAAAAAAAAAACCACGGAATTAGGTATTAGCAGTTGAAGTTGTGAATTATGTAGTTGCTGAAATACCATCAATTAAATATACAACTCTTAACTGAGCATATTCATCGCCTATTCCATTCCCTCATAAACTTAGAAAGCAGCAAAAAGATGAACAAGTTTAGGCCATCACTATAAAAAGTGGAGCTCAATTGCTTGAAATCACCATGAGAAAAGGACCATGGAGAATCATTGCCTACCGTGGGCGAGGAACAACTAGTTCGGTCTGAAGAATCAACAAAAATTAATCAAGAAGAACAGTCAAACTGTCCACATGTTAAGGCAACTATTTATGTCAATCAACACATCTCCAGTCTCATTCCCTCAAATGTTACATAATAATAAGCTAGAAAAGTACACAAGTTCTTGAATTCCCTCAGACAACATCACATCAAAATTCATCTCATTGATGCCACTCTACAAATTCTAAATTATACTAAGTCTTTGAAAGAGCTGTTGATGAAGAAAAGAAAGTTATCAGTAGATGAAACAATGGCATTAATAGAAGAGTGCAGTGAAATCCTATAGCACAAGCTCCCTCCTAAACTGCTTTAATTGATTTTGGAGCGAGTATTAATTTGATACATTTGTCTATCTACAGAAAATTAGAATAGGGGGATCCTCTAATAACTTCAATAATTCTATAGTTGCAGGATATGCTCATTAAAATTGGAGACCTCTTCTTTCCAAATGATTTCATCATCCTTTATATAGATACTTAACACATGCCATTAATTCTAGGAAGACCATTCTTAACAATTGGATGAGCATTAATGAATTTTGAAAATTGTGAAATAATTCTGAGGGTATAAAAATCAAAAAAAATTTACTATAAATACTTCACTCAAACAACCACCTTAAATTGTGGAATGCAAAAGGGTTGACCTTGAAGAAAATGACGATTGGGGAAGTCATAGATACAAAAAGAATTTGGTATATTGGTTGGAAGGGACAATAATGAAAAAGTTATTATCTGGATGTTCAAAAATGAATCAAAGATCAACTGCCAGTGCAACCAATGCAAGGCAAAAACTTTATTTTCAAGCCATCATGAATAGTTAAAACATTAAAGTCAAACGAATGACTATAAACAAGCTCTTATTGGAAGGCAACGTAATTTTCTCCCCTTTTATTTATTTTGCTTTATAGAATATAGGATTAGTAATCTTTATTACTTTCAAATTAGTATAAGGTATTTTCATCCACATATATTCCTTTATAGTAAGCTCGAGCTTATAATGAATTATTTCATGTTATGATTGATTTTTAATTATTTTAAAGGAACTTGACTTGTGAACACATAGGATAAGGGAAAAGATATTAGCAAGTGATCCAGCACTTTCAAACTAGTTCTCTTTTTATTTAAAGGAGGGTGGTACCTTCGACATTTTATTAAGACGCACTCACTTGTGGTGGGGAATACCATGGTTACATAAGCAAATAGTGAAATCAGTAAATGAGGAAGTACTATTTCTCTTACAATGAAAATAAATGATAAATGTAAAACCGAAAAAAAATAAAAAATACTACTTTCCTTACAATAAGAACTAATGCAAATAAGACAAAAATAAGAATAAAAAATAAAAAATCATACTCTAATACTGGGCAGTCCATGTCTATCAATCTGTATGAGTGCCCTAATATGTCGTGGTTGGTCAGCTATTCCATATATCACTTTCAAACCAGTTTGTTCATCACCTGCATATTTATACTTTTAGATATCGAGGGCAACGTCTATTATTGATTTGAGGGTGAAAAACAGTGAATTTGTTATCTATTTGTACTGTTTTGTATGTTTGTTCGCGTGCAAAAAAAAATCTAAAAATTCAAAAGAAAAATAGTTATTTACAAATTTATTATTGCTTTTATGTGCTTGTAATCTACTGTGTTCAATATATTTCGAACCATATGTTAGACTATAAAATGTGAAAAAGTTGCATTTTAGTTCATTTATACTTATTCGTGTGAAACTTGATATTTTTGCATACAAATTTTATGTTTTCCGTCATGAAAGATTAGTTTAATTTCAATTTTGAATAATTTGAAGCAAAAACAAAAAATGTAGACCCTAGATACTAAATCCAAATAACCACTAAATATATTTCCTTAAACCACTAATTATCAAGCCTAGTATGATTTTGTATAAACTATAAAAAGAATTATGAATCTGAATCATGAATGAATGAATGAATGCAAGAAATCTTGATCTTCAATTTCAATGTTGAATTCTTCAATATTTTGGTGTGATTGGCCTTCAATTCTTTCTAGACTTTGATCTTCTCTCTTAAAATATAACAATTGACCTTTTCTCCTTGATAAATTTGATTATCTGATATGGTATTAAGGGGCTAGCAAGAGTTTTCCAATATTTTGCCTCCAAGTATGGTATTTATAGGAGCCCAAAAACATGGTCAAAATCATGTCAAATTTTGATTTTCTGCTAGTACACTGGGACTAAAGAGTTTGAGGCCGTTTAATTTAGTCCACAGAATTTAATAATTGTTCATCATGAGTCATTTTTTCGTGCATTTTGATCTGTCAACTTCCATTTCATCGTGCTTCTCCCATAGATGTTAAATCCGAATCAACTATTGAAAGTTTGTGATTTAGTCCCCCAAACTTTGAATTTTCTCCATTTTTGTCCATTTTAATTCCTTTTGTCCAATTTACCCAATTTACCTCGGATTTTACCTAACAAATAAAATTTAAATATAATTAAACTATAAATCATCCAAATCAGAAACAAATACCCTAGTTTAATACCCTAGATAAGTGTACAAAATACATTTATTAGCTATCAATAATGATTTGTCCCAGTCCAGTATGGTTCTTTCTATTTTTGAACTACAATTTTAAATTTTTTAAACAAATACAATTAAGGATAATACTTGTAGGTATTGTTACACCTCTTCTAATGAAGCTCAAAACAATGGCCACATCACTATCCTATCTGACCTAGTCGAGGACATATGTTGAAGTACCTAAAGTTGCATCATCTCAGCTGAGATGCCATGTAGAGGTCGACCATACATGGCCTAGATGAGGTCTATAACCTGCTGTAGAGTGAATCCAAGCCAATTAACTTTTTAATGAAAAAAAAAATCTTCCACTTCACATCTTCCAAGAGATCATTCGTACAAGATTTTCTTATAATTAATTGACATAACATCTCTAAAAAATGTCTCAGATCAATTTGTCAATGTACTGTTCAAAAACATTAAATGTCCCTGAACCTATGATTGATGGATTGATATCTAGGAGAAACGCCTCGACCATCAGAATGAGGCCACGTGTCTTTTTACTCCAATGGTAACCAATCATCCTCTACTACTGATTTGATTGTCGGAGTGCATGCGGCCGCCTCTCTTACCTCCAAAGAAAGCGACATGTTCAGAATGGTTTGTTCAATTTTGCATGAGAAACTCTACGTGGACGTGAGTAGAGCTAGGGTTTATTGACCACGTCATCCGTCCAGAAACTGAGTTCAATTGATTAGCGTCGAGTCCAGTTTCACCTCCACCTCTGTCCTCTTCAACTCGACCTCCTCAGCTACTCAGTAGTAGCTTTAGCCTTTTTTTTTTAAATCTTTCTCCATATTCGTACAAACTTAAACATTGTCCACTAACCCCCTATTGCGGATCTGCAAGTGGCCGGGGAGTTCTTGGGTAGCTAAACCATCTTTAAGTGATTGGTCGTGCAAGCGTTGCTAGCCTCTAAGAGATCGTTGGCATCATAGGAAGCTGTGTGGTTCGCCACCTCTTTTGTCCATACTTATAAAAAATGTTTATAGCAGCAACTGTTTTAAGCAAAAGCATGGCACTCGACTCTGCCACGAGGTCATCAGTGTTGCCTCTTAAAAAATCATATCTTGTCCATTTTTGGCAAATTGGAAGATTTTTTCTGTCTGAACATAGGTCTTTCCACCTCAGTCGAAGTCGAGGTCTTGGTAGGATCAGAGACATTGATTTTCTTTTTGGGCTCGAGAAGAGAAGGTAGAGGATTTCATGAAGAGATGTCCCCAATAGGGATGGAAAGACAATGACCCTTTATTACGACCCAAATGTAGAGGCCCCAAATGCACCAACCCTCTTCGACTTCTTATTTAGAGTCTGTTTGTCTCCTATTATTGGGAGAAAAATAAAGTAATGAATAGTATTTTTTAGAGAATATGTGGTTGAAAAGTAAAGTAATTTTATTGGTTTGTGTGTAGAATATTTTATTGGATGAATGTGTGATGGAGAATCTAACTGTAGAAAACAACTTTTTGGATTAATGGTAGACAAACTGGGGTTTAGAGGCTTGATTGCGTTATCTTCATTTTCCTCGAAATCTTTAGGAAAAATCTTCTGCTCGCCTTTTGAAGTTTTTCACTCTGCTTTTTATAAGCAACATTGGTTGTCTTCAATTCTTGAGCCTCACTGATGCTTAGTTAGATCGTAACAAAGTTTATCGGATTACAGCAAAGTTAGGCTGCAAAAGTCTTTTTTCAGGAATACTTTTACGAAAACAAAGTGGTAGCACTTATGACTAGCTAAACATATTTGAGGTGAGCAAGTCAAAAACTACCTTGCAAGGCCATTAGTTCATGATTGACAAAGTGGATGATGTCCTTCTCGATCAGCTTAGAGTATTTGCTATTTTTGTTGGAAAGCTAATAAATGACGGAGATGATGTCCCATGGCTCCTCAAAAATCTAATACCGAGGTAAGGAATTAGTAAATAAAGCATAAAAATGGTTAAGTACAAGAAAATATGGTTAGGAATAGGTACGGTGAGAAGTGCCAAGGGCTTCCTTCCATGGTGTCCCATTTCTTCGACGCCCAAAACCATGATTCTTTCCATCTTTTGATGGAAAAAGGTAGGCTAGGTACAAATGCAGTATAGGATGTTGACCTATGATCGATCTTACGTTTTGATTACAACAAACAAAGTATTTTCATTTCTAACACTTGTAATCGAGTCTTCATTGTTACATGTTGCGAACTTGATCAAATTGGAGACAAAACAATTACTACCAAAGGATGTGAAGGTAACAATCAAGAAAGTTCAAGATAGAAAAAAAGCATTCACAATCGAACTTGGAAATTCAGCATTCTCAATCGAGTACACCAAAACAATCAGAGACAAATCGAGCACTTTGTGCCAAATTCAAAATCAAGCAACAAATCATACACTCGGACCAAATCATTTGAAAATGTTAGAACTATATGTTTGATCTCATTTGCAAAGGAAAAAATACTTTAATCCTTAACAATGACTCATTGAAAGCTCAAGTGACATTTTTTTTTGCATGATAAAATTTATTTCGTAAAATGTTAGGACAAATATTATTTTTCAAATGTAAGAATTTCAACTTAAATTGCAGTCATATTAATATCACTTACCTTGAAAAATCAAGTAAAAAGGTCATGCAAAAGCCTACGTTGTGTCAAAAAACAAACTGTACATTTATGTCCATCCGGACATCTAGTTCACCTCCAACGGTCAAGTTTTTAACCGCCCTGATTTTTGGTAATAGCTATTCAGTCGTCAGGTACTATTCTTTTTTGAGGTTTGGATGATCGTCCGATTCGACAGATATTTCACATTTTTAACTTCTATAAATACCAACTCACTTGTCATTCATAAATACAACAAAAAAGCATTCAAGTGAGATTCTTTTGAGCAAAATTGTATTGATTTCTCATATCATTTATTATTATCAAATCATTTTGGTTTTAAAAAACTTTTGTTCAAATTAACTTTTACAAATAATTCTACATATCAAAGTTTTTCATACCTAGCATTTGAGCTTCATTCATTGCTATTTCTCTCTTGGTACTTAATTATGATCATATAATTTTTTAAGAGAGAAGTTTCAATTTGTAAAATCAATTTTCT
>CAIGRK010040394.1:0-13120 GCA_903798315.1 Fraxinus greggii | reverse complement strand
CGGCAGAGAATCCCAAGGATAAGAGCTGCACCGATACAGCACTAGAACTTTCGGCCGCCGCCTCCGTCACGAAGAAAAGCACCAACAAAATCACCATTTTCACTACAAAATCACATCCACAGCCATCGCCACGACCACACAAAACACCACACACCACACATCACTGTAACCACATCCACGGTCGCCACCACCACCACACAAAACACCACACCACTCCCACCTCTAGATCCACCCTGCATCAGTCGTCAAGTGTCGCGACGCTGCCGCTGCATTAGTCGGCACAGCGTCGAGCACTGCGACGCTGCCATTCACGACAGCGTCGTAACATTCATAGAGAGAGAGGATAGAGAGGGGAGGAGAAGACGAGAGGCGAGAGAGATGGGAGGGAAAGACGACGAAGGAAGAAGTGCAGCAATGCGGTGGATTTGCTTCGCGGTGGCGCGATGGATCTACTTCTGTGTCATCTCCTCTTCATTGCAGCAGCACCAAAGCACTACGTCACCGGACCGACGACGGAGAGAATGGAGGGAAGATTTACAGAGAGAGGGAAGGGGAGGGGAGAGGAGGCGCGAGAGAGAGAGGTGAGGGAGCTGACAGTGATAAATTAGGGTTATGGTATTAATATATATTACCTAATTTTTGAATAAATAAACTTTGGACCTGATTTTTAAAAAGTTATCTTTAAACCCCTGATTTTTTTATAATTTCTCTTCCCTCGACAACTTGTTACCCATTTTCAACCTTCGCCAAACGTTACGGCCCAAAGGCAAAATCTGAACACGTTAGCTAAAACTAGCCCAGACAAGCCCAGCCCATACTCACAGCTCACTACGTTTACCACTGAACAAAAATGGCGGATTCAACTCCCATTTTCTAAAACCTAAATCCCATTCAATCGAGAGTAAGAACATGAATACAGACATTACAGCATCGGCGAAGCCGGAGTATCCAGTTATAGATCGGAATCCTCCCTTTACGAAGACGGTGGCTAATTTCAACACCCTCGATTACCTCCGTCTCACCACCATCACCGGCGTCTCCGTCGTCGTCGGGTACCTCTCCGGTACTTCTAACTACTCATTCCTCATTTCTGAGTCGTAATTAATTGGGGAGAAAAAAAAGTACTGGAGGTCACTCATCTTTGAGCGAAATTCACAAAACCTTGTACCTTAGTCTAAGTGGCGGAATTCTGTTTCTAGGAACGTTTTGTCGATTCTTTTCCGTTTAGATCTGTTGGAAATTCGATTCTGGTCACTTTTTCTAAATTCACCAGTAAAGTTTCAATTTTCTTTGACAATTTTCCTACATGATGTGTTTTGGTATGTCATTATTCTTGACGATAGTTTGCTGCATTGGCTATGCCTATGCAAACTCTTGCTTTTAACTCGAAATTCATGCTATAGAAATGCAAATTTTAAATAGGATCCTGCTATATAAGCAGGGGAATTTCACAAGTTAAAAGGTGTTATTATCGAACAAGTGGATAAGAGAATAACAAGCTCCATTAAATTCCCTATTTTTTCTAGGTAAGAAAATATGTTTGCCAAGAAGAAAAGGAAGTCAATATTTGTGACAGAATGTTATTGATGATCAAACTGAAGCAAAATTGAAACTTTGGCGATAAGTTTGAAATTGGAAGAAAAAAGATGAGTAACTTAAAACGTATCTTTTTGCACTTACTTCCGGTTCTGTCTACCCTATTGATTGATTATTCAAGACGATGTGTTGTTGATTGTCTTTTTTGGTTTGAAATTGATACTAGGAATTAAGCCAGGGATAAGGGGGCCATCAATGGTGACAGGTGGTTTGATAGGGGTGATGGGAGGTTTCATGTATGCGTACCAGAATTCGGCTGGGAGGCTGATGGGATTTTTCCCCAATGAAGGCGAAGTTGCCAAGTACAAGAAACATGCTTTCTAGGGTTTATCTGATGCTTCCTCTTTTCATAATTTCAATGAGAAGCTTAGAAAACTTTGGCAAGTTACTTTAATTTTATGCTATTTTGTACGAGCATTTGCAAGTTTTCATGCTACTCTCAATAATCAAATCGTGTTCTGAATTGCTTATTTTGAAAACGCCAGTTATTTCAATGTGTAATTGCTGACTAGTTGGCCTCTTGAAATCTTGTTTCCTTTATGTTAAATTTCTCTGTGTTAGAACACCAATGGTTACTTTCTTGAAACTATTGCCTAAGGTTTGACTCTTGATCCTTGCAATGTTGGGAATGATAATAGAATTCTGTAACAATGACTGCTACGCCTTTCCTGGATCTGTGACATAGTTACTGCTCTCTGATGCCGTTGTCTTTTGTAGCGGTTTTATTGTAATAGTGGACAAAGATAGCTGCATTGTCTTGATGAGGCATTCGTACCGGTCAAGGTCGTTATGTTCATATTTGTGGATGAAATGAATGACAAAATTGATTATCCGCATATTGAGTAAGTGCCGAAGAATATCATGAGCTCGGTCCATATAATCTTGTGTGCGGGCCATTATCAGTGAGAAAAATACCTCTTCTAGTCAAAAAGCAACTTGAAAAGCTTAAAGATTGTTCTAGAGAATTGCTTTATGTTCTGCAACTGCTGAAAACATCTTGTATATGAGAAGTACTTTGGTCTCTCTAGGCTTATGGTAGAATGTAAAGCTCTTAACTGGACAGTGGATGTATTTGTTGGATGTTTTGAGATAGGTGATCAATGAGGATGAATGGAATAAAATTGTATTGGAGGAATAAATGTTTTCTTAGTTGCATTAGAGAGCACTAGAGTATTGTTGGCTTGAAGCGTATTGATGCAAAATGTTTTTTTTTCTTGGTGATCATATCCTCCTGATGTTTCGAATGGTACTTTCTTTTTAGTTTGTGAAGCTTATTCAGACTAAGCGAAAACCAATCGATTTAGTTGGTACTCGTATACACAACAGCTAAGAGTTATCTTATTCGTTGTATTACCAAATACGGTCTAATACCGGATATGAAATTTGTGCTGAATATTGACTTTCACTAACGATACAACTGGAAAATGAAAGTTTGATTTCTATATAATATGTATTTTCTAAAAAGTCGGTTTACAATTTTGTGGGCCCATAACTCCTCTGGTTTTGAGGACATTGATTAGAAGGGTTTGTAGGCTGAGTCTGAAAGTTATGAGCTTCAGCACTATTCTCTCTATTTCCATAAAGATTCAAGCCACCATTTACAATACCATAGCGTGCTGGGTTTTGTTCATTAGTTCTATTCTTGACCATGCGGTTATATCCAACCCCAAGATTCAGGCTGATCGAATTGTTATCCTCCGGCCTGGTTCTTGAGGTTACACTCGCCTGTGAGTGTGCAGAAAATTCGTGGCTGCTGGACTTCACAGTTGGAACATTGTGATTGTGTTTACCCTCATATGTAGTTATAACTGCTTTCGGGTCATGGGAAGCCCTTTCGACGTGTTTCCTGACTGGGCAACCGGCACTTGTGCACTTGTAATAACTCCTGCATGGTAGATTGAAGCATAACTGCATAAGAAATACTTGATTTCTTGTGCTACAAATTATTGCAGGTTTGATCGCATGAGTACAGATTAAATTTAAGCAAAGCTGATCCTATCGACGACGTGCGAATTAGTTAAGCACGCTTAGCATGGTTATCAGCAACAAGTCGATACAATGAAAAGGCCAATCTATATGCTAGTATTAATTCCTACAAGCTCAACTTTATTCTTAAAATTTCGTTAGAAAAAAAGGCAAAAGAACAATTCGCGATGTTTACAAATTCTGTGCTTAAAGCACAATTAAGTACATATAATAATTTATGTTAAATTTTTTGTTATATAAAATGCATCAGGATAACTGATAGATTCCTTCCTTTTCTTTTGCCATTTTTCGATCAAGGGGAGATAAGAAAATAAAGGAAAAAACAGAAATGTAGTTGATAATAAAAAGAAGATAGGTAGTATATGTGAATCATAAAGAGAATTAAAGCCATAATTCAGCTAACAGCAACAGACCATCTTAAGTCGTTCCCAGTTTTGGGAGAGGTGATGCTTTCTCGATATGGAAAATTACACAGGCATATTACTTTCTTTCTTCCTAGTTTGATATTGCTGGGGATGGAATTGTTCTTGGAAAAAGATACAGCAATGACTGGAGTGTGGGATATTGCCATACTGATGGTGTCTCAGCGATGATATGGGAAAACTAAAGGCTCAAGGTCAGACATCCTAATAACCCTATTACACAGTTCAGTAAAGTTGAAAGGGCTTGGATCATTACACTACTTCCTTGGATCGAAAGCTCACAAGGATGCTCTTGATTATGCTTGTCTCGATCCAAATACATTGCAGATTTGCTAAAAAATAGAACTAAGATAGAAGGGCCGAATTCAACAAGGAAAACTCTCTCACGTTTTGAAGGAGAGGCAATGGACGATCCGAAGCTCTATCAAAGTATAATAAGGAAGCCTAAAGTACCAAATAATGTCTAGATCAAATATTTCACATGCAGTTAGCAAGTAGAGTCAATTCCAGGAGAGCTGAGATAACTAATGGAGAGAGACCCATAACAAATGAAGGCTGATTTTACTTTATTTCTATAGCTTATGACATGAAAACATTTCCTCTCCGTTTTCTACAACTATCCCCTTGATATTGGTTTGTGATTTTAGGAAAATGGTGGTGTCTTCGAAAATTCCTGCAAATACATGGTACAGTTGATACCAATGGTAGATAAGTGACTTGTCTTGAAATTTGGACGAGTCAACTAGGTCAGCAATTAAAACTGTGAACAGACCAAAACAGAAACGGTGAATTACCCATTGCCTAATCAAGCATCGGCATTTTATCTCAAAACTGGAGGGGGGAATATTGAATTAACGTGTCCAAAATGAGATTTTACTCAATATTCAATCTTCTACAATGTGATTTAACATAAATTATCGCACACCTGGGATTTGGATTGCCTCGGACTACTTTCTGCCCATACTTCCGCCATCGATACCCATCATCCAGTATATCAACCTCACTCACAGTTTGAACAACAACTCGTGGTTCACGAATGGGCTTAACAACTGTCGTAATATCAAGATCATCCTCTATCTTCCTGCTCAGATATTAAGCAATAGATATTATTTTTAAAATAAGGTAAATAGATTTAAGGGATTTGTAAAACTGTATTACCTTCGCTTTGAAAAGTGATCATCTTCGTCGATGTCATCATTAGTGCCTTGAAATTGTGAACCTGCACCTTTTAGACCATCCTCATTTACTTGCCGAGGAGACAGCGCTGTGGAGATAGTTGGGTCCATGTTACCAGTTAGACTATTGGTGCTCAACTTGTCTTCGACAAAGTTCAAAAATAATAATAATAACATTATGAGAGAACATTTTTGCACGTGGACGTGAATAAAGCACGATAAGACTACCAAAAATTTGCACTATAACAAAGGAAAAATCATCATAAGAGCTAGTTTAGTTACCCTCTCGACCAATCCCTGATACATCCTTGTCCATTTTATCCTCTTGAATGGACATAAGGGCACCGGGATTGTGTCTACGGGCAGGTTGAGGTTTTGGATGATCATGTGAACCCTTATAGACAATTTCTGTTATCTGTCCAATTGGAGAACGTTCAAAAATCTTTTTCACCTCACAGCTTGGATATGTACATTTATAATAGCTTCGAGGAAATTCACTTCCTTTAACAAGTTTCTGCCCATATTTTCTCCAGTTGTACCCATCATCTGATGCTCTCTCAGCTGTTATTGAGACACCATCTTTATGATCAGAAGGCAACACTTTGATGTCTGTAACGGAGTAACCTCCCTGGTTCAATTCATCAACAGTACCACAAGACGATGAATGTGCGCTCTTAAGTGCAGATAGTCCAAATACTTTTGAACTTGGCAGCTCACATGTAGCCATATGTGAAGGTGCTGGAGGCTGCAGAGAGCAATGATCTTGAACTCGACTGCAAGGTCCAGCCTGCGGCTGGTTCAAACTTGCAGGGATCTTTGACACAATAGAATGAAGAATATTAATACCCGAAATCAGTGCAAATATTCGTAAAACAAGGTTCAAAATTTGCATTTTTGCGATGATCATCAAGAATTAAGAATTGGGAGATGAAGCAAATAGTGCATGGTTAAAAGGGCTCTGACTTCAATGTCCTGAAAATCTATCCAAAAAGGTAAAAGTTGGATTTGAATTTATCTCGACAAAACGAACCGATAAAATGAAGCTTTATCCAGCCTCTAATAACTTGTTATAGTGAGATCACATTGCTCTTGTCTTGTGCATGGGATCTTCTTTAGAATGAGTGGGATCTTCTTTAGGTTCACTCTAACAAAACTCAACCACCTAAATCATCATTCCCATAATTAATTCTCAGTTGGTGCTACTCCCAGTTTGTTGGGGTGTATTATTACTTCTTATCTTATCCATTCTAGCGTGACAATACAGTCATCTCAACATCCTCATTTGCGCTAAATTTATCTTATAAATATTATGCCCTTTATTGACTCAACATTCAGCACTATAAACCCTTGTTATCATTTCACTATTTCATTCAAACCTATTTTGCTTTTATACCTTTTTTTTCCCTCAAGAAGATTTTTTGGAAGAGGAAAACTATTTCAATGACAAGGGCATTCTATCAACCAAATAGCAAGTTCTAGTGTATTACCATTAGTCCTTTGGATGATAATCCTGATGCACAACTAGATCCAGCGTGAAAATTAAACTCGAAATTGCTGGGCATTCTTTCATCGATATTATTGCCACCAGAACAATTTTTTTCCAATGGCAGGACCAAAGTTTCACCATTTCCTTGCATCAAATGGGGCTTGAAAAAGGAACCTGTGGTGGGAGAAGGTTCTGCCTGCAAAATTGCAAAAGAAATGTAATGACTTGGGGAAATATTTCTCCCAGCCACAGGTAAAAAGAAAAGAAAAATTTGGAATTAAATTCCTATTCTACTTCAAATAGGCTCGCCCTTTTTTCCTTTAATGTCTGTAAGAGAATTTTTACCCTCTCTGTGTAGAGAATTTTTACCCTCTCTGTGTATAAAGGAGATGTATTTAGAAACCGGCAATCAAATTTGAGTTATGCTATATGTACATAACAATTTATATAATGATTTACCATCAGATGATGTGGCAAGATTTAATTTGATCAAAATCACGTCAATCAAATAACTTCCCCACTTACATTTTGACACATCATCATTATATAAAACATTATGTAAATAATTATGTACAAAAAGCATTTTCCATCAAATTTATACCATAAACCTCAAAGGTCATTAATTTTTCAAGTTCCCATGACCATGGGAAATCTTTGAATGATATGCTCAATTGCGACAAATGTCAGGCGTGATCCTGACAATCAAGACGGCATAAATTCTTCTGGTGCTGTATTCATAGAGCTCAATTATTTGAGTGCAATGTCTTTTTCACCAGGGAAGAGCACAAAGGAAAAATGATAAGCACCAAAAAATGAAAGGGAGATTTATTGTGTGAAGAAACACCAGTGGAACTTATTAGGAACTTATTAATCTTTTTCTAAAGTGTAACTTACAGAAAAAGGTTTAAAGGTGCTGAAGTTGATTCCATAAAGAAAACAATATTATACATCCTAATGCATGATATTGCTCATTCTCCAAATGAGGACTTAAATGAAAAAGAAACAACAACTGACTGCATTTGCTGAAAAAGAACCTAACATCAAATAAATATGAAATCCACAGATTAAGTCAACAATCGTGCTTAGTGTACATCATAGTGTAAACTCCATAACGTGTCAAGCTACCATTTGACAGTTTAAAAAAAAAACAAATTTTCCCAATCACATCCTTGTTTAACAAGGATGATGTACACTATTATGTACAAAAAGGATGTACAATATGTACAAGTGGCTTTATTCTTACGTCAATACATTATCGAAATTCCCCCTACAAATACTCTAATGTCATCAAAATGACCAGTTGATACTAGTGCCAGAGAACTGAAATCCAAAATAAATTTGTCTCGATGAATTTTTTTTTTTAAATATTGTTATATTTTGTGTTTGAAAATTCTCTCCGCATGTTAAATTCTGCCCCAACTGGTTTCAAGTACTGGCTCTGAATTTGCAACTCAAATTTCAAATACTTTAAATCTGAATTTCACTAAATAAAGAACAAGTGAACAACACACCAGATATTTAATTCCAGAATAGTTCACCTATCAGTAATTAGCGATTCCATTGAAAAAATGCAACAACTCTAATAGCATCCAAGATGGACGTTAAGCTAAAAGTATAGCTTGTGAGGTTATTACTGGCGGGACACCCTCTCAATACAAGCCAGTATTAAGAGTGAACTATACCCAGTGTAGTCAATTAGTCTAACCAGTGTCATAGACACTCCTATAACTCGCTATGGATGAGGCTACCTGGGGAGACCTACCTCCAGTAGAAGCTTCCTTTTTTTTTCTTTCTGTAAAGTCATCCAGTGGCAGCGGACGTCAATCCTAAAAGAAGGGGTTAATTGTACAGCTCTATTTGCATTTTAGAGTAGCTAAGCTAAGACTGTAGCTTGTGACTTTATAAGTAAATGGCTATTCTCTCCTTAGAAATGTGTTGCAAGGATGGGTCTACCAAGCACGGCCGTAACAGAAAAGGTCAGAATTTCCTTATCTTTTTGCTACTTTAGCAGCTTTGTTCACAACGTTTAACGCAGTGCCTTGATACACAAATTGGGAATAGAAACCGAATCTAAATCTTCCAAGCTACTACTCGCACAAATTCTCCATGAATCAGCAAACGAAAAGTAAAAAGTGTAAAAATTAATCTCGATTAGTAAAAAGAAAACAGCGACCTTCATGTTCGAGAGGAGAACCGGCGATTCGAGAAACGACGTCGGGCTGAGTCCAGGAGGAATAGTAATACAATTTGACCTAGAGATCGGGAGCTTCGCCGGAGACATAAGCCTGTACTTCGCTCCGTTGCTCGATCCGCCGGAGAAAATCGCCTCCACCGGAACGGAGACGCCGCTATCTGACTTGTGCTCAGGAGTGGAGGTCACGTGACTGCTACCATTTTCCTTAATGGGGGGAGCGGGAGCGGGAGCGGGAGAGGGAGAGGGAGAGGTAGAGTGAGAGTAAGCTAGTGACTGAGGTTCTTCATCCATAGAGAATGTGAAGGTTGCTTTCCTGTTTTGTGAATGGGAAGTGGTAGGGGTAGTTTGGGTATTACGGATTGGAGGCAAATTTGTCAAACATAGATGGTAAATAACACTAAAAGTCACCTAACTTTGAGTAAAGTTTCATTTTAGTTATTAAACTATTTTTGCTTCCAAGCCCTTAGGGATTAAAATCTAGATTTTAATCTAAATCTAAATCTAAATCAACAATTAATTTTAACCATATATTTAATGAGATTCATATTTTTCCAATCATATATTTTATCAACATTTATTAAAATCTATTAAAAATCTCACCAAACGAGAGCTAAGGTTCGAGAGTTCGAAATTCATATTGTTGACCAATAATTGTAAATAAGCACAATTTGTCACATGAGAGAGAAAAGTTCTAGGGCTTGTTCGGTGATACTTAAAATTCAATTAAAATTGAAAATATGACAGTTATTGGATCCCGTTCGTCTAATAAATGTCAACAATAACGGCTAGCTTTTCAATTTTAATCCGATTTTAATCTCTACCGAACACGCCCCTAATGCGTACAACATAGACATCAAGGAGACATTATTTGTCTAGTTGCGCTCTAAATTGCTTTTCAACATGTAGAAAGTTTTGCGTGTATAACGATTCACTATGTTGAAAATTGCATTTCATTTTCAAAATTGCTTACCACGTTGAAAAAGATGTTAAATCTCGTAAAGGAATTGATATTCGCGGCCAAATTGAAAACGAAAATAAAAAGTTCAAAGATGAATTAAACATTTGTCAATTTAACATTATTTGACAAATGATGAATAAATAAACAGTACTTGTGAAAATCTAAAAATGTGTGCACAAGTAACAATTTACATATAAATTATATCATAGATGTACATCATTTAAAGTCATAATTACACAATTTATAGGACAGCCATTTATTAGAATAGGTCACAGTGACATATCACCTAATTCTAACTTTTTTTTTTTAATAAATTTGTTAATTAGAAAAATATATACTTAGCCCTTATATGACACACATTATTTAAAATTTATTCTTTTAAAACTCATTTTCAACCTCACATTATTTAATAAAATAATATTTTTCATAACATCAATAATTTTTTCTTACTTTTTAACAACATATTTTTCGTCATATCACTATTTAAAATATATTCTTTTTCTCAATAATATCCAGCAAACACCCTTGCCATTACGAAATTTCTATTTTGCCAATTCACAAAAAGAAGTAGTGACGTTGTCGAAAATCATTCACGGGGAACATAATTTGACAATGATATCTACGAAAACTTTCATCTCATTCGACGAACAACTTTACCATGTGATCCTTCATTCACCAACAGACAATTGACATTAGACACTCTCTAAAGGGAACAAAATTATCCATTTGCTATTCTCCTTTTGGGCAATTGCGATCCTCCTCCTCCTTCTCCATTTTTTCCCCTCGTTCTTCTTTTGTGATTTTTATAAAATGTATGTAAAATTCATAAAAGTAATAAATTTGTAAATGTTTTAGAAGTAATATATGAAATATTGGTAGAAAATACACCAATTTTATACAAAAGAGAAATTGAAATAATTATACATTTTAGAAGTCACTTATTGACCCATAATTGACCAATGTAAAGAAAGACAAGCGTTTTTATATATTATCTCATTTCAAATAATTAAAAAAGGAAAAAAATAGAAATAAAATTTGATAAGTAAAAAGATTTGACAAAGAAGAAAATGAAACTAAGTGTGCGTTTAATTGCGAATATGGAATCTGTATAGAAAGAAAATAAATTCTAGACAATTCAATTGTCTGAAACTTATTTGTATGAAAGTTACTAATTAAATGTGTTTGATTGATTTAATTTTAGTTTTCAATTCAGAAAATATTATACCTATTCATTTTTTATTGGTGGGTAGATGAGAGAGAGTTATTGACAAGAGAGAGCGAATTTCTTGAAAAATAAAATCTTACATCCTCTAAAATTTAAGATAAGACTATAAATTGCCAAACATGAATTTTCATTATTTAGTAAAATGAAGCTATCGGAAATAGAAATTTCAAAATAGTAAAAAGACGATTTTGGAATTATACCTCCAAATACAAAAGGATGTTATTTAATAATCCAATTGTTTTTATAATAAATCCCTACATTTTAGGAGCTATTGAATGACTTGGAGATAAATATGCATCTCGATTGCAATTTATGTTAATTGTATTATTTAGTAATTTAGTGATTTTCTGTTAGAAGATATAGTATTTTAGGAATAAAAAAATGTGTTAGTGTTTTGGAATTATCTTTATATATTGGATTATACGCGAAAATTTCAGTAGTTAAAAATTAGGGGCTCATTTAGGTTGTGTCTTAATTTTGAATTCATTTCCAATTTCTTGTTTCCAGTGTAGCTTATAAAATTGCTAAAAATGTGTTTGATTTGTTATTTTGAAAAGTTATTTTTCAAAACATAAAATTAGAAAACACGTTTTGTTCGAAATTTTAAAAAATTGTTTTATAACATTTTATTCTGTGAAATCCGATTATTCAATAAAAATAGAACAATTTTATGTTAATTTATTATCATGTAATATTGTAGACGGTAAATTCTATAGTTGAGAAAATCGAGTCGATCTGGCCACTAGTAATCCTGCGAAAAAGTAGAACGAAGAAGAAAGACCCCAAAAAGATCTCAAGAGGACACCGGTGCGGTGCCGGCTGAAGACCCTCCGACGATTAAGTCAGAAAAACTTTTCAACAATTCTAGGAACACTATGCTAAAAGAAAGAAGTAACTTAGAGTAGAATAGTATTAGTTTTTTGTGTACCTGAAATAAGGCTGACCACATAATTTATAGCGGTGGGATAACCGTCTAGGCGGGATTGACGAGGTCTCTACGAGATTTGTTGGTTGGAACCGATAAGATCTATTCGGTTGAGATACCCAACTTGCTTTGAGATATCTTCTATTTGATCTTGTCAAATTGGTTGAATGTGTGGTTGAAATAAAGAATGAGAAATTAATGAGTTTCAAACAGAGGCTTGATTTAAATATATTTTTGGAATTTTTATATAATTAATCATTAAGAACTTTAACTAATTATATTATTAAAAAATTTTTTTGTAGAATTTTATATTTTTAAATTTTATTTACACGCTTGTTTTTCATATTTTTAATGTTTTCGGAAATTCTACTCAAAACGTCAAATATGAATTTTGAGTTTTATGTTATAAGTTTAACTTATTTTTGAAAACACATTTTCAAAAATATCAAATCAAATACGTTTTCAGTGTTTTGTAAAACTGAAAACTAAAAACAGAAATCCAAATGCACCCTAAATTTTTAATAATTTTGATAAAAACTGATGAAATGTTTAATTGAAAAGTAAATAAAAATTATGGATATCATAAAATGTGTGAGTGAAATGAGCTTTTAAAAAACATGGCCATAAAGGGGCTAAGCCCCTTGTTTGATGGCCATTATTTTGAAATAACGGAGTTTTGAATAATGGTTTTTTTAAAAATATATAGTTAGAAAATAGGGAAAATTTTTGAATTTATGTGCAAAATATTTTATTATATAAATGTGTGATTGAAAATCAGTATGAAAATTAAAGATTTTTATTATACAGAGAGACAACAAGAGCTATATGTTATTTGAATTCAGCGATCCTGAATTTGACGAAACTCGTATATATTTGAATTTAGCGATCCTGAATTTGACGAAACTCATATACATAGGGAAATAGATTCTGTAAATAGTAGTTTTTTTGGGAGAATTTATAGTTAAAAAATAGGTAAAATTTTTGAATTTAAGTGTAAAATTGTTTTAACGAGACAATATGTAATTGAAAATAAGAGCTCATTTGGGAGGGATTTTAATCGGATTAAAATTGAAAAACTAGCCGTTATTGTTGCCTTTTATTAGATGAGTGAGACCCAATGACGGCTATATTTTCAATTTTAATCGGATTAAAA
>CAIGRK010040383.1:0-13941 GCA_903798315.1 Fraxinus greggii | reverse complement strand
CCTCTAGAGATACAATTGAGGAGAAGAAAACGAGATTAATGAAGCCTATAGACGTGGAAGTACTGCTTATTATATAAAGCATTAGTAAACCATTTAAAGCAAAGTAACCAACAAAAATCATCCTCTAATACAAGGAACCCGCCTTGCTTCAAGATATATCATACTTCTGATTCGTGGTCTTAGGTCCTGTAATTGAAACTCCTTTAAAGCCTTGTAGTATAACCCTCCTTAGTGTCTGCTACATAATTCCCGTCTCCTTAGATGTGGGATATACGAGTCGAGATCACTAATTCGCTATGACCTATTTGGTGTAAAATTCCTTGAACATGCCACTGTCCTCTAGTTTTATCGGAAGGCACTGAACTGCCAATGTGCAGTCGAACTCAATCCAAATACGTCTATATCCGATCCTTCAAAGTCCGACATAGTAGCAATACTCCTAGAATGGCTTGTAACTCTTCCTCGAAGTTTGTGCAATAACCATAATCTATCATGCAATGTCCAACCTGGCTACCTATTTGATGAAAGTCACTAATATGAAAATATTACCTGGAATCACATATTACAAACGAATAGGCTTGTTAAAATAAAATCAATAAGATGAAACAAAAGAATACTAGTCCAGCCTGTTTGGCCCTCCCTAATTTTGCGTGAAAATACATACCCTTTAGTGCTGAAAGATCAGTTCAAATTCTTACATCTTCTGTAGATTATGTACCATTATCTGGTATCTTGTGTATTAGAGCATTCATTGTGTACTTGTGTTTCTAATTTGAATTCCATTGTAATCATTACTTTGCCGAGCTTATGGCGTTTTTATATTGATTGTTCCTTGCAATAAATTCATTTCTTTTTTGCTTAAATTTCCAACAGCATACATATAATAGTCTCCTTCCATTTTGTAATTTTACTGATAATAATATACTACGTTGACATGTATAAGCTATATTCATTTTTTTTCCAAGCATGGATCCAAGACACATAATGGATAATGCTTCTTTTGAATTCAGTTTCAGAGACAGGGCAATGAAAAATCTATGTTGGCCCTTTGTTTATCTGTTCTTCAGTCTCTAACATATACTGGCTTCTGACAAGAACACTCGTGAATTGTTCTCCTTCGATTGATTTAATTTGTTGAATTGTTCAAAATGCCACATTAATTGTGCCAGATGATGTTTAAATTTTTTTTTTTTTTAAGTACAGCACCTTGGCGACTGATTTCCTTCAAAGTCCCTTTTTCTAACAATATAACCTTGTGTTATGTCGAGCAGTCAGAGAATATTATGCTTTCTGATAAGCATAAAATAGAGAAGGATCAGAATGCTCAGCTTAGGAATCAAGTTAATCAACTGTTGCAAGTAGAGCAGGACCAGAAATTGCTAATACAACAACGGGATTCAACAATTCAGATTTTACAGGTTGGTACTGAAATCCTATTCTGATCACCTTTTGTTGGTTTACTGTAGATTTGGATTTGACTTGTACACTTTTCTTGATGATATTTTTTTCCTTTAGCGAATATAATGACTTGCTTTCTTTTAGATTGTTTGAATTTACATTCTTTTTTTCTGTCACTGGATTCTTTTATTGCTAATTGATGGCTCCAGAAGTTCTAGAATATAGTTAGAAAGTCAAACACAATGTGGTTGAATTATTGTGCTTTCGACGTTTTTATCTGTTAATCCTGGTGCGATCATATGCGAATGTAAGATGTGACGTCGCCTTATCAAAACATTTGAGTTCATACTTTCCTCTGCTCTGGCAATGAACAAAATTAGGGTAAATTGCAGCAAACATCCCAACCTTTCTCTTCTTGTGCAACTTCATCCCGAACCTTTTTTTGGGACATTTGGGTTCCCAACCTTTGATAAATAAACTAGATTTATCCAACTGGATGTTTTCAATCTATTTTTCTGTAAGTCAACAGATTTGACCCGAATATTAAATAATTTAAAAGGGCAAATAGTCATTTTATTATTCTAAATTAAAATAATTTAAAAATGAAAAATTTGGAAAGACTAAAAACAGGGAATTCAATAAATAAATAAAAGCATGTTTGGAATGTGTTTATAAATGATTTAAACTATAAATAGATAGAAATGAATGGTGGATAAGTGAGTAATACTTGTAGGTCCTTCGAAATGTCTGGATAATAAGTGGTTTGAGCGTTTATAAACATAGCCAAACACGGGCCACATAAATAAACAAAAAATCGCTGTCATCTCCTACCCCACCCCTACCCATCCCCCCACCACTGCCACAGCACCTCTGCCAACCCTTCACCTATTTAATTTTGATTAACAAAATCCCATATCGGCGGACATTAACTATATGATTAAGGTAGTGTTTGGTTCCCATTAAACTTCTCAAGAAAAAAAAATGGCAGAAGAAAAAACACCACTGCAACCACTGCCGGCTGCAGAAGCGCAGCTTTTTGGGTCCCTCTCCAATTTTCTCCAGCAGGTCAACCATTCCAGAAGTTAATGAATTACGGTTGTGTAATGATTTTGCTGATATATGTATTCTCTTTTGATTGATTTTATGCGAAAGAATTTGATTTTTCTCGATCTTGTGATGTGGGATATAATAATAGGGAGAAATTCTTATTTATGATATTCCTCTTTTGACGTATGGTATATTGAATCTAAATTGAGATACATTTTAAGGATAATGCTGCTTTTAATCAGTTTTTTTTTTTGTATGTAAGAATAAATTTTTGCAAAGATTATACTAGTTTTAAATGTTCTTTGTCACTGTGATGTTTGAGGAAACTGATATACATCTTAAAGATAAGCTATTTATTTCTATTTTCTGATGGCAGTGCGGGAGGAATTTCCCCATCCATGGTTTGCTGCCAAATAGGGCAGAGTTTGATGGCAGAACAGGGGGATTTCTCCCCCATGGTTTGCTGCCAAAAATGAGAGGGTAGCCGTGATGGTGTTGCGTGACGGAGGTGGGTTTACGGGAGGGTGGGGGGAGGTGTTGGGGTACTGAAAAAGGATGACTTTTTTTCTTTTTAAATTTGTTTATTTTGTTCTTTTTTTTTATTATGAACTTTCTATTTTTCTTTGCTTTTTTAATATTTTATTTAAAAATACTGAAAGGACTAATTTGCCCTTTTGAATATTCTGGTTGAACTAACGGAAAAATGGATGAAAACCATCCATTTGGATGAATCCCACTAATTATCAAAGGTTAGGGACTCAGTTGTCCAAAAAAAAAAAAAAATTTGGGGATGTTTGCTGCTATTTACCCAAGAAATTGTAATTGCACATCTAATGGAAAGATTGTCGTCATTACCCTTTTCGCGGGTTGTGGACAACTGCATATGCCTGCTGAGGGAACAGTGCTTGGAGAATAGTTATTAGCATCAGATGATAATGCTCTCTATCAACATGGGCCATCTTTCCTATCAGTGATATTAGTCTTGCAATATATGCTTAATGAATCTCTTGACGCTTGTCAGTAAAATAATCAATATAGGATACCATTATGATACCGCAGTTATATCATCAGACAACGGACTTGTACAATTGTTATAATTTTGTGGCTTATGGGTTGATAAATGCTTTGGGTTTATTGAAAGGTAATACAGAGGGATTTGTTATAAGAAATTAATCAGTTGTTCTAGCCCTTTTTATCTCCCAAGGGTTATTGATTTTTATATTTTGAATTCAGATAACATTATCGTTTATATTATGAAACTAAATTCCGATGAAGAAATAACTTTACCAAGGAATTGCTGGACTTCACTGATATCAATGCCTCTGTGTAGGAAAAACTGAAGGGCATTGAATCACAACTAAACGAAGCTCTTCTTTCAAGTGAGAAAAAGTCAGCAAATGGCTCAGAATTGAGAACATTGGTGCAAACTACCAAAACAACAGTGGATGACATGGATTCTGCTGCAGTTACCAAGAGACTTGAGGAGGAACTCAAGAAACGTGACACCCTTATTGAGGTACTGCAGTGTACTGATCTTATATGATGGGTGCTTCTATATTGGTGGTTACTGTGCTTTAAAATATTTATATTCGCTGCCTTTCTTTTTAGCATTTGCTTTAATTTAAAGAAAACTTGAGACATCCAACCATCTTTGTTGGCAGTAAATTGTCCTTGTACTGATATTTATGCTTATTTTCTTTCGCAGAGATTGCATGAAGAAAATGAGAAATTATTTGACAGATTGACAGAAAAAGCTTCATTAGCTGGAACACCTCAGGTTCATTATTGATCTTCCTGAATATGTGTTGCGGGTTATGACCGTTGTTAACTTGGGTCTGGTCTTTGTTTCTCTGTTGCAAATGTTTATATCTGTATGCTGTCTTAATATACATATTAATTTAGTGTTTGTGATTTGAGTTTCAAATTTAGATTTGGTACCTGTGCATCTCACTTGCATGACCTTTACTCTTAGGTGTCAAGTCCATCTCCCAAAGGACAAGCTATTCAGTCTCGAGAAGTGGGAAGGTTCATTTCTGTTACTGTTTCCCAATAACTAATTCTTATCATGTTTTCCCATATTTTACTTCATTTATGGTTAAGAAGGGTTCACTTCGATTTTTATTGACAGGACTGATAGTACTAATGTTAAAGGACCTTCTGGTGAGACAGAGGGCACAGTTGCTTTGGTTAAATCTGGTCCTGAGAGAGTGAAAACGACCCCAGCTGGTGAATATCTTACTTCTGCCCTTAATGATTTTGATCCAGAACAATACGACAGTCTTGCTGCCATTTCAGATGGGGCTAACAAGCTTTTGATGCTGGTATGAATGTTCATTCATTTCTTCATGCATTTAGATATAGAACTATTTCAGTCATTTGGAATCTGTTAGTTTTTTAGATGCTATTGTGACGTTCTGTTATGAATAGTGGTCGACAATTCAATTTTTATTAGGGTGTGTTATCCCTTCCATGTTGGTTGTATTTTATGTGCATAGCTTGTTCTTATCACAATATGTAAGTATTTCTTCCTGACCTTACCCAATATATGCCATGAATTAAAATGTAGAACTGCTGAAAATCCACAAAAAGTAAACTAAAATAAATGCTGCTTCAATCCATTTAGACCAATGGACAAAAAATTTCATGACTTAGTAAGTTGGGTGAATTTGAGTTTCATTAAATCGGGTAGCTTACAAGTAGAAGAACCTATTAAGGCAGACTAGAAGAAATATATTGTGATTCTGAGTGCTCTTTGTAGCAATAACTGTATCCTAGGTTGCTTTAGACAGGTGTGATTGCCCATGTCATATTTTTGGTCTTCATTTCCCAGATTTTGTGAGACGTGTTTTTTGGGTATCTGACAGTATACCTTTCTTGATGGTTGTCTAATGTCTAAACAGATGCCAAATAAACCAATATGGCTAGACTCGACTTTTTCTCTCACTCTGGACTTTTTTCATAGCTATCATTATATACTTGGTTCATACTTATCTTATTTCATGAACTATATCTTTCCTCAAAATCATGTGATATGTAATGTGGCAGGTTTTAGCTGCGGTAATCAAGGCAGGTGCTTCTAGAGAGCATGAAATACTTGCTGAAATAAGAGATGCTGTTTTTGCTTTTATTCGTAAAATGGAGCCAAAGAGGGTGATGGATACCATGCTTATTTCACGTGTTAGGATTTTGTATATAAGGTCTCTGCTTGCTCGGTCACCAGAGCTACAATCAATTAAGGTACTGTAAATTTTTGCCATTGTATTAACAGGTGTTAAGACCTAAACGGCATTTGATATTTTGGCGAGATAATTCTTTTGTTATTAGGTTTCTCCTGTTGAGCGCTTTCTAGAGAAGGCTAATAATGGACGCAGCAGAAGCTCTAGTCGTGGGAGTAGCCCTGGAAGATCTCCGGTGAGATATGATTCTATCACGAGGAATTCACTGATTGAGGAACAGATTCAAGGGTTCAAAGTAAATCTAAAGCCAGAAAAGAAGTCAAAGTTGTCATCAGTGGTTCTGAAAATACGCGGCATTGATCAGGTGTCTTGAATGATATTTTCCCTTATCACACAAAACATCATAATTTTTGTTCTCTCATTTACTTTTACATCTATACCTTTTTATTGCCAACTGGGCTTAAATGCATAAAATTTTTGACCCTCTTATAACTTACTCTAGAAGAGAATGAAACCAGAAATATGACATTACATGGGAATGGAATAAGTTGCATAAAAACTTCGTATGCAAGCTATCATACAACAAATTGATACACACCGAGATTGTGAAACTCTTTGTATGACAAATAGGGAAGGCAACCTCGAAAAAAGATGAGCTTGACTTGGTCCAATTGTAAAACCTTAACATGTAGGTTTTCAATTTTCTGCATGCCATATCTGCGTATTCCTTTAAGGAGCGATTCAAAAGAATCAGTTTCATATGAGAATCAACATATTAGATCTCGATCAACAAAATATGAACCGAGAGCAATATTACTAAAGTTTAAGATTGAGAAATCTGAACAGGATGAACTGAAACTATTGATTCAAGTATGGTAGTGATGATAAAATTGCTACATAAAACAATATTCAATAATCAAATGCCAGGTGTAATGAAGTAATTAGTCAGAACTTAAAAAAAAAAAGCCCCTGCTATTTATGGCGATTAAGCTTAAACTAATCCTAAACAACTACCAAAGAACCCTGTTTCTGGACTTCTCAAACTTAATGTAATTTCTTTCCAAATACTGGTAATACTACTGTTACCTATTCGTTTCCGTAAAGAACAACCCTCCAGCCCTTTGAGGAGATGGCACTTCTCTCAGGACTTTTACAACTCAGAACAAGTTGTTAAGAGAGAGTAAAGATATCAAAAACATATTTAAGGAATATCAGCAATAGGTTTTGACTGGTTGACTGACAAGATGTCGTACGTGTTACATGCTTGTTACAAGCTTAACCAGCACTTCTTTGAATCATCCAAAGATCAAAAGATTTTCTATGCACCTAGCGAAATCTTTAAACATATAGGACCATGGCCATCTACATTCAAAAGCTTTACTATTTTCGATAAATAAGTTTTTGAGAAGCAATCTATTTAGCATAAAGAATAAGACGCCAGAGCTTATGATGGTCTGCCACTGGAATCCCTTTGTGTTTACTTTATATTTCACATACTTCTTATCTTTGCCAGTAGCATTTTATGACATTGAACAAACTTTGCGGTTTGGAGCTTAGTGATCGTCATTTATGCTTCAATTCTCCAAACTTACATTGTAAATATTATGCATGCTTGTTCTCATAGCCGATCAATCTTAACACTTACTAATATGGTTCGTTGTCACTTAGAAGTTGCAATGAATGGCTTTAGCAGTCCTCTATATGCCCTCTGTATATTTATTAGTATTTTCCTGTTTTGCCATGTATTAGTGAACCATACACTTCTAGCGATTTATGTGCCCCTTGGACTATAATGCACAGGAAACATGGAGACAGCATGTAACGGGTGGAAAACTGAGGGAAATTACTGAGGAAGCAAAAAGTTTTGCAGTTGGAAACAAGGCTCTTGCAGCTCTTTTTGTTCATACTCCGGCTGGTGAGCTCCAGCGTCAAATCAGAAATTGGCTTGCAGAGAACTTTGATTTTCTTTCCATTACTGATGATGGAGTAGGGGGAGCAACTGGTCAGCTGGAGCTTCTATCTACCGCAATAATGGATGGTTGGATGGCTGGACTGGGTGCTGCACAACCGCCTCATACTGATGCTCTTGGGCAGCTTTTATCTGAGTATGCAAGGCGTGTTTATACTTCTCAATTGCAACACTTAAGGGTATGTTCTACAGTTTCAGTGTGCCACACTGTTGTCATGGGATTGTCCTCGTTGTCTGTTGGCTGTCTGTCTTTCAAGATGCTTTGAACTTATATCCTTAGTATTGTTATTTCTGCCACACAATTCAAAATTTTAATAGAGTCATTTTTTGGCTATTGAGACTGCATTAATTACATTGTTATGCTCAAACTTTGCAACTTGCTCCTCTGGAACCAAGATCAAAAGGATTGAGAAGTTAGTCAAAACCATTGATGAAGGATGCCTTAAAAATGAAAGGATTTTCTCAATACCAATGCTCTTGGGAAGCTTTTATGTCTCAATACCGATGCAAAACAATCAATGTAGGATGCCTTAAAAAGTAAAGGATTTTCTCAAAAGATCGATTGAATAAACCTTTGAGAACCTGTTCATCAGTAAACTTCTTAAATTGAAGTTTCTAGTGATGCTCTTCATCAATTTTTTAGCTTTAATCACTTCCAGTTAGGTACTTTCATCCTCATTTTGCTTGCGATGAATGGGGGTCTTATACTGTTCTATACTCTGCCTATTTGTTCAGTATCAATTTGCATGTTTAGTTTCTTTCAATACTGAACATGGTGTATTCTCTGTTTGTATCGTATGATGTCCATGGTTGTCTAAAGATTTAAAATCTTCATTTGCTTCTTATTTTTCCTGTGAAAACTGAAGGCAATGTTTAGTTAAGCTTCTGGAAACTAGTTTCTGTCATTATACTTCTATAATATTACTAATATTATTCTTGTCTTTATCAGGATATTTCAGGTACCTTGGCAGCCGAAGTGGCAGAAGACTCTGCACAAGTAGCTAAGCTACGTGGAGCTCTGGAGTCTGTGGATCACAAGAGAAGGAAGGTCAGAGTTAGAGTCTTACAGCTTTCTTTACTTTTGCTTGTCCACCATCCTTTTCTCCGTCTTGTGTCTGTCCATGTAAAAACACAAAACTAACCATTGACTTTATTTTTGTTGTTTTTTGACCCCAAATTTCTACTTCTATTTTTTCAAATCATTGTGCTTCCCAAGTAAAAGAAACTGATTTAGAGTATCGAAAATACCTTAGAAAAATTTTCCCTTGTTAAATAGTCAAACTGTTGGCTATTTTTATTAATTATTTTTATAATTAGAAGTATCTAAATAAAAATATTTTATAATCCCTTCCACATAGTTCTTTGTATGTAGTTTTATTTTTTTGATAGAAATACATTACTGGTTTTGAATCTTTTACAAAAAAATGTTGATAATTATTTGCTTTTACTGTTTTAGAGCAACAGAATCGAATAGTTCCTTTGAGAAGGACTGTGATCTATACCGTTATGTTTCAAAGAAGAAAGGCTAAAAAGGAATAATTGACTGCCTATGAAAGTTCAGTTGGTTGAAAAGTGAGATTCCCTGGTCCTGTAAATGTTGAATCTTCAAGTTCAACAGTTTTTCATTTCACAGGTTAGGAGCATCTCAAGTACATGTGAGATGCTGAAATTCATCTTTGCTGAGCTTCTGCACCCTTCCAATTTACCAACACTCATTCTTCAGCTTGAAAGATGATTCAGTGTAGCATTTGCTACATAGTTGACTAGGCCATATAGAGGGTGTATTAGACTTTTATGGAAAAAAAAACCATATATTCATACCTTATTGGAAGAGCTTTTCTTATTTCTGTAGAACCCCAAGCCTATAGGAAGGATTTGAAATCTATTCTTCAGCATTTTAGCCCAGCGTATTGCACGTTTGAGTTTCTGGTATTGTTTCAAGTTGCTACCCGTTTGTGCTTCTACCGGAAACTGTATTAGTGAAAAAATTGCTTGTTATAGTTCCTGAAAACGTGAAGGCATTTGATCAATTGATTATAATGAAAAATGATGTTTGTGGTATTGGAGTACCATAAGAAGTTTGTGCTAGCTGATGCTTGGGGTGGTGGTGAACTTGCATCAGTTGTGGACACATGGCTTGAAATTGATATAAGTGACTTAGTAGTTTTGATTATGCTAAAATGTTTTTTAGTGCATTGTATTGTTGGAAATGTCTTTGACTGCAAAAGGTATCGTGCAAGATTAGTTGATGTCATAAGCAGCATAAACATGAAATGGCTCAAGGAAGGAAACTTAGTGCTTGTTTGGGAGGAATTAAAAGCCAGTTAAAATTGAAAATATAGTCGTTATTGGGTCCCACTCGTCTAATAAAAGTAAACAATAACGGCTATTTTTTCAATTTTAATCCGATTTTAATCTCTACCGAACGCGCCCTTAGAAATTTCTCTTATGGTCTTCTAATTTCAGTTGGTTGGTTAGAAAAGTACAGTCAATTAATACGTCACTGATATTGGTGACTGATTGCTTGACTGGATCAAACTATAATATGTTGCTACTGCTCAGTTTGTAGGCTGAGAGATGGTTGCAAAAATGTGAATCATATGATCATGATTTAATTATTTACTAGTCACACTGTGGTTCTTTTGTTTCAATCATCAGATTTTGCAACAAATGAGAAGTGACGCTGCAATGTTGAACTTGGAAGATAGTGCTTCACCTATTCGGAATCCTTCTACTGCTGCTGAGGATGCAAGACTGGCATCATTAATTTCCTTGGATTCCATACTGAAGCAAGTCAAGGTTTTCACCTTTCTCTATGATTCTATCCATGTAGTTGCTGAAAAGCAGGTTTTATGTGGACCAGGTAACAAGTAAATGAAATTTTCTTTTTAATTTTAATACTTCAACAGGATATAATGAAGCAATGCTCAGCGAAGGTTCTCAGTAAGAGTAAGAAGAAATCAATGCTTGCTTCTCTTGATGAACTTGCTGAACGGATGCCATCCTTGCTTGACATTGATCATCCTTGTGCACAGAGGCATATCGCTGAAGCTAGACATGCCCTAGAGGTAGCGTAAACTACAAGAATTACCCCCCCGTTTGGTGGAGATTAAAATTTGATTTTTAGTAAATTTTGATAAAAATTGATAAAATGTGTGTAAGTTGTTGGTCCTGTGAAATGTGTGATTAAAATTAAATGTNAATGAAGCAATGCTCAGCGAAGGTTCTCAGTAAGAGTAAGAAGAAATCAATGCTTGCTTCTCTTGATGAACTTGCTGAACGGATGCCATCCTTGCTTGACATTGATCATCCTTGTGCACAGAGGCATATCGCTGAAGCTAGACATGCCCTAGAGGTAGCGTAAACTACAAGAATTACCCCCCCGTTTGGTGGAGATTAAAATTTGATTTTTAGTAAATTTTGATAAAAATTGATAAAATGTGTAAGTTGTTGGTTCCGTGAAATTACTCCTTGGGGCTTTTATATAACTTGGGGTTGTCTTAGGATTGAGTCGATAATAGACGTTCCAACCTTTTAGTACAATCACATTCTATGCCTAGTGGCTCATTGAAAAGCAATCATATCTGATGTTTTAACCATTTACCAAAATGCTAAGAAATTCAATAAATTAATGCAGTGAGGAAATTTTTGGGCGTTAAGAACCCCATTTTTATACGAAAGATGTTTGCTTATCTTGGTGCCATCCCCAAGTTACTCTGTTTAGGAAATTGGAGGGACTTTAATTTTTGTGTTCAATAGAGGATCTGTCAATACTGTGTACATGTTGGACTAATATTCTGGTCTTAATGCCTAGAATGTTGGCTAAACTTCTGATAGATTCTCAATGCCACACATGTCTGATATTCTTGTTGTGATGCAGTCAACTTCTGAAGAGGATGACCAGCTTCATGACACTGCACATGCCCGCAAACTTTCTGGAGACATGGCANTTCAATAAATTAATGCAGTGAGGAAATTTTTGGGCGTTAAGAACCCCATTTAATACGAAAGATGTTTGCTTATCTTGGTGCCATCCCCAAGTTACTCTTTTTAGGAAATTGGAGGGACTTTAATTTTTGTGTTCAATAGAGGATCTGTCAATACTGTGTACATGTTGGAGTAATATGCTGGTCTTAATGCCTAGAATGTTGGCTAAACTTCTGATAGATTCTCAATGCCACACTTCTGATATTCTTGTTGTGATGCAGTCAACTTCTGAAGAGGATGACCAGCTTCATGACACTGCACATGCTCGCAAACTTTCTGGAGACATGGCATATGGTGCTGAAACCGACGTGGCGCAGTGGAATGTTTTACAGTTCAACACCGGTTCAACAACGCCATTCATAATCAAATGCGGAGCCAACTCAAATTCCGAATTGGTCATTAAAGCTGATGCACGGGTTCAGGAACCTAAAGGTGGGGAAATTGTTATGGTCGTTCCAAGACCAACTGTTCTGGAAAATATGAGCCTGGAGGAGATGAAAGAAGTATTCTCGCAACTCCCGGAGGCTCTAAGTTTACTTGCTCTTGCAAGGACTGCAGATGGAACCCGAGCTCGGTACTCTAGATTGTATAGGACTCTTGCCATGAAGGTTCCTGCTCTGAGGGACCTCGTTGGTGAACTTGAGAAGGGGGGAGTACTGAAGGATGTGAAATCATGAGAGCAAATTAGTTGGGAAGGGAAATTTGTACACCTCATTTCCAATTATCTCTCACACAATATGCATTTTTTAGCTTGTCTTATAAATTCCGGCTTATATGTTTTTTGTGTATTCTGTCACGTGAGCACAGATCTTTTGAACCATTGTGCTTGGTTACAATGCATTTGTACTGATCAGTGACCGTTTCCAGTATTACAAGTTTAGTGGTTGTACATACTATTTATAAAGTGTGTTCGAAATAGATATCATCTCTCTTTGCTCCCGAGCCTCTCTTTTTTCTCGTCGCCTTTAGTGTTTTAAGCTCGATGAAATCAGTTGCCATTTGTCATTTAAATATTTCAAACTGAACAGTAGTATGGGATTGGTGCATTTTCTGTTTCTATGGCGTTCACTGGAAAAAAAGAAGTGGTGCATTATTGTCATTCTTTACAAATTATTTGACAAATGTACGAAATTAGTATGTCTGTGTGCCAACAAGATGTCCTTCTGTTAGTATTATCGAGGGAGAAAAATTACAATACGATGACAATGTCCTCGGGAGTTTGGACACTGGATTAGCAGATGTGGGGTGTTTGTTATATATTGAGATGTACTTTTGAAGTTTTGAGACTAAACGATTAGCAGATGTGGGGTGTTATATATTGAGATGTACTCCTGAAGTTTTGAGACTGCGAATGCAAGTTGTAACGTGAAGACAATTTAAATCATGGATAACTGTTGAATGAGACACTTGGAAAGGCAAAAGGGCAGGTGGTGGGAAATTGAGAAAGTCAGGTCCATCGGGTGTTTTCATTCAAGCGACGGTAAAGAAGAAGAACGAAACAAAATTAGAGGCCGAGGGTCAGGGAAAAAAATCGAATCAGGCTCACTCTTGGCTTATATACACAGGCCACTTACAAAAATAAGACATTCAACTCTCTAAGAGCTTGTTTGAGAGGAATTTTATTTCTATTTTAATTGAAAATATAGTCATTATTGAGTCTCACTCATCTAATAAAAGTCAACAATAATGACTAGTTTTTCAATTTTAATCCGATTTTAATCTCTACCGAACACGCCCTAAATATTTTTAACTCAAAAATATTAGTAAATTACAAATAGATACTCANTGTCTTAAGAACCTGACTCAAAAGAGAAAAGAAGACCGGACTAAAAGAGATATCACTTTCGACGATTGAACTTGACTTTTATATCCAGATTGGAACTGGACTTAAACGTCTTTGGATCCTGCTTAGGGCCGGCTTTCACTCCACTTTCATATCAGGAACGTCGACTTGCACTTGCAATATCGAATTTGACTTTCCGGAATCCTTGCTCCTGGCTTATATTCACATAGGCCACTCATAAGAATAAGACGTTCAACTCCCTAAAACACGTGTAATCGAGAGAGTCAGAATATCAACGAGATTTGTGTGAGTTCAAAATATGGAAAGTGGGGATTTACAAAGGAACAATGGGGTTGAAAGTATCTAGAGTATGTTGGTTTGACACCACTTCAAGTTAATTGTTACAATGACATTTAAACAATTGTGTATGTAATTTTCTTGTGTTGATGTGGTGGTGACTTTTGATGGTCATGATGGTGTTGATATCAAGATGGTAATATAAAATTACACAATATAGCACAGTCTACCTTATATGTAATTAACGTAGCCTCCCATTGGCCCGATGGTATCAATATGATAGT